>QFDX01000082.1:0-26186 GCA_003315875.1 Lactifluus piperatus | reverse complement strand
ATACCATTACCATCCCTGACTGGGGTACTAAGAATTCTGGCAGATAATGATACCTGTACTACTTGCCGTACCCCTCAAACCCATCATACCCTCACAAACCCGTCATACCCGCACAAAACCCGTCATACCCGCCTGTACCCGTACCCGTGGGAACGGGTAACCCGTACCCCTGGCTACGGGTACGGGTTTTGGCGGGTACGGGTACGGGTTAGGTAAAAATACCCCAGGGTTACCCCCGCCAATCACTAGCGATGGAAGACGTTGAGGATGTCAAACACGGAAAGTTCCGTGTGCTCAGTAAGTGCCCTCTTCTTCGGAAGCTTCTTCCCGGGCGGGAAGTAGCGAGGAGAATGGGGGGGTCCGGCCCCACCAGCCAAAGTATCCATGGCGGGTGTTGGGGTGGGCGTGGAACTGGGAGTCCCCATGAAAACCTGGGTAGGTAAAAACTCGGGGGAATTGGTGCCGGGCTGGTCCAGCTGCATGTAGTCATGAGGTGGAGATACTGTGGAGAAGACAGAAGCCCTTGGAGGCGAATCGAACTCCCGCAAAAACTCCAGAGCCCTACCCAAGGCCTGGGAGGCCTCAGGCAAGGGTTGAGCTTGAGCAGGGGCAAAGGATGCGTATGGGGGGGAGGCAAGCAGCTCAGCATTGTACGGCTCGTTGTTCGCTTGCGCGTTCGAGGCTCTGATGCGGGCGAGGTGCTCTTCCTCAGGGGTTGAAAACCTAGGGACCATCGTGGGAAAAACCAGAGATGGTGGTGGTAAGAAAGCAAGAAGCGTTTGATGGATCAGGGATTGTGGGATGAGCATTTCATGAATTGGGTTCCCCAATACGATGAGGACTTCTGACTGCGATAGGTGGACACTATCACCCTAAGAAAGGGGGTGGTGTCACGTTCAGACACTGACTAGATGGACCAGTTGTTCCCACAAGAGCTGGGAGAGTCTTGATCAGGTGATTATGTACAATACATGTGATTATGGACTGACACGAAGAACTGTACAATACATGTGATTGTAGGAGCATGTGTTTACTAGAAACACATGCTCAGGACAAAGCAACATGTGTTTATTAGAAACACATGTCAAAAGCGTAGCACATGTGATTCTCACACATGTATTTAAGCTCTCTAGTATGATGCTGAAGCCCTAAGCTTCAGCTTAGTTCAGAATCTGATCCCTCAATTGTCCTTTACATCTATAGTTGGAAGAGTAGGTAAATTAACTTGCTTTCTTAATCAACTCTACACCACAGGATCCTTCGTTAGGGAACCATCTCTCGCAGCTGATCAAGGAGGTCAATCTGTCAGTTGTGTGACGAGCCTTCATACCCTTTCTTCAGTTCCCTGAGTGCTTCCCTCACTAGTGTCACTGTAGTGTGTTTGGAGACAGTCAAAAACTGTCATATTCCTCCTCCCTTCTTCTCTGCTTGTGCATCCCCACTCCACCTTAACTAGGCAGTCTGGCCATCCCTGATTGGGAGTTACACATACTTCATGTCATTTTGCTTATAGCATTCCTGCTTAACCAAGGACTCTTGGTTATTGTCGTCGTCACAGAACTATTGGTCATAGTCCTCCAGTTGCATCGATATCATTTTGACCAGTGCACTTCGCACAACGGTCCCTCAGAACCGTAACAAAATCCCAGAGGCAACCAATGAAAATAGTAATGAAATTGCCTAAGATATATAATGAGAATAGCAATGAAATTTCCCAAAGAACCTAATGAAAATTGAAATGAAAATCTCTAAGGCACCCAATCAAAATAATAATGAAATTCCCTGTGATATACAATGAGAATAGCAATGAAATTTGCTGATAAACCTAATGAAATTGATAATGAAAATCTCCAAGGCATTCCAATGAAAATAATAATGAAATTCCTCATGATACATAATGAGAATAGCAATGAAATTGCCCAAAGAACCTAATGAAAATCATAATGAAATTCCCAGAAGAATCTAATGAAGATTGTAATGAAAATCTCAATGGCACCCAATGAAAATAATAATGAAATTCCCTGTGATACATTATGAGAATAGCAATGAAATTCACTGAAAAACTAATGAAAATTGTAATGAAAATCTCAAAGGCACACAATAAAAATGAGAATGAAAATCCCAGAGGCAACCAATGAAAATAGTAATGAAATTTCCTAAAGAACATAATAGGGTGGTTCACGGTAGCATTAATGTACCATTAAATGTCCATTATTGCTTCATTTTTTGAGCCCATTATTTTAGAATGGAGGGTTTAATGGACTTAATAATGACCATTTTTTGGATAATGGACATCGTGCATCCCCACTGTGCAAATACCCATTTACTCCCCATTATTGCTCAATCAGAGTGTGAATTCTGTGCTGACTATGCAAACAGTTCACATTTACTTCATGTCTTCAAGTTGCTGGCACCTATATGTCAAAAACATGCTCAAAAGCTCCCTCTTTCAAATGTGGCAAAGCAGCCACTACGAAAACATCCTCTACTAGCTTCTCTCATAGCCATAAGAGAAAGAAGACTTGGAGTTCCCCCAGTGGTGCCCCTGCACTGGCACCAGGAGATGAGTCACCATCAGAGTCCAAAGAGGAACCAAAATGACCCTGCAAGAGCACTGGCCCTGGCTGAGTCACCTGGAGTGACCTCTCATGCACTGATAGGCTGCTTAACTGGCTCGATCAGAATACTGAAGACTGGCAGAAGCTGTTTTCTGACTCAAGCCAGGATGCTCATAAAGAACAGTGAAGGCGACATGTTGCACCTGGCTCAAAGACTGTCTACCACCTTCACATTGCAACAGTGGTGTTCTCTGTTGATGCCAGAGCAGACACCCATGAGGATATCGGATTTGGGCCGATCAGATCGTCGGATCGCTGCCACAATCGATGCATGCCCCACACTGCCCGGCCTTGAGGCCTTGGGCCCTCACTAGTTTAGCCTTACTGTTAGCTTCCCTGCCTTGTCATTCGCAGTGCGCATGCCCTACGCATGCACGGTTACATCATACCCTTAGCTAGTCCTTATCGGGGCCCTTAAGGCCCCGCGTTTATATACTCTGCCCCCCCGTACCTAGCCACCTCAGTTTCGTGCCCGCGCGTGAGAACTGAGGTGAGTACCGTACCCCGCATTTGTTGCCTAGCATAGTTCACTGATCCATTGTACCTAGATAGTAATCTAGGTAAATACACATGAGTTTCGTGCCTGTGCGCGAGAACTGAGATAGTAATCTAGATCCTTGTAGGCTTTGGGCCTATCCCTTTGCACGTGCCCCCTTGTTCACAGTCCCTCTCATGGGACTCCTCACATTCGTTTGGCCCGACTTTCAGTCTCTCAGGTATCTAGATCCCCATAATCTCAACAGAGGAATTCAAGGTTGACCCTGACAAGTATGCTAAGGCTGTTGAAAACTGCCTCAGAGTGTAAGTTCCCTTCATTACACCTTCGTATATACATCACTCACTGATTTCATGTGTCCACCAGGCTAAAGACCAAGTATCGTGAATTCAACAACAAAATAGGCCAGACAGGAGCTGGCTTGAAGGTTGAGGAGAATGCTGCAGGTTTGGAGCTGTAAAACAAGATCGGTAAGTACTGCATTTGTGGAAAATGTCAAGGGACTGACTGGTGAACAGCCCAGCTCGAGCAGAACTTTCCCTTCTGGTCTCGTTTGCATGGGTTCTGGAGGACACTGCCGAATTTCAATCCTTGGACAGTCTCCTCTGAACCAGGGCAGGATCTCATAGCTGAGGTGATGCAGCATATTGCTGGTGAAAGGAGATCTGAAAGTGTGTTGGATGATGAGGGCACTGGTGCTGAACACATCGAGACACTCAATTTACAGGATAACACCGTGCCTGCCCTTAATAACGATGAGCAGAGCGATGGCAGGCACAACTACACACCAGAACCTGATGTCGATGCTGAGCTTGGGTTGGATGCCAGTGGTCAAGATATCAAAGCCTCGCTGTCAACATCTACCACTATGACTGCCAATTCCCATTCACGAGCGACATCCATTTCAACACAGTCATCTCAGAAGTGTGTCGTGTCAAACTCAAAACAAGGCCATCTTGAGGCTTTCAAAGCCGAGAAAGAGGCACACAAAGCATGGATGGTTGTGCTTGCATCAAAGTGACAAGATTACAAGATGGCATCACTAGCAGTGAAGAAGCAGAAGATGGAGATTACAGCCACCTTGGAGCGTGAGAAAGAACGCATAGCTGCTGAGGAACATCAAACAGCAGCCAAGGAACGCATGCAGGAGAAGGACCACCAGTGTGAGCGCGAGAGGGAAGCAAACCTGCTGGCTAAAATGTGGCTTGAAATTGAGCTTGCACAGGCACAGGCTGGTACCAACACAAACTTCAATGGCGGTGGAAATTTCCATGGTGGCAGATTTAGCGGTTCAGGTGATGCTGTTGCTGGTGTGGATGTGTCATATCAACTGCCAGACACAAGCTTCGGAGGGCTGAATGGAGGTTATCTAACTTAAGAGTCACACAGGGTATTTGCAACAGTAAAAATTCTAGTACAATAGACACCTTTTTACATGTAATAGAGCTTTAAGTTATTGTCTTTTTCATGTGAGTGTGCAGTTGTGACATTTTTCACTTCATTTTTGCTAAATTTTCAAATTGTTGTATCTCACTCAATTCTAAACCATTCTGTCTGAAATTTTGTATCCAACATTATGTATATGTAATCTAGGTGCATGCCAAAAATGACAGTCTAAATCCACCTTGTTAATATTTTGATTTTGGACCCTCCCCTCTAGGTCTATTCCCATCATCAAAAGGCAATATCTCATGTTATACTGCATGGAATCATTAGAGAGTTTACAGGTGAGTTTTCTATGGTATATTTAAGGTGAAAACAAGTTTTGAGGTTTGGAATCACAACCATTTGTATACAATATGCATATTACCCATTTTATAACCAGCCACCATTAAACAATGATTTCTACTCTGATCTTGGGTAGATCCATGAGTGGCTTCACATAGTGGTCTGTCTCTACATATTGTAGGTGCAACTAAGAGTTTGTGGCCCACATGCCAGCCAATGACCTGCTTTGGTCATATTTCTCTAGGTGGTAGGAAGAACTCACCATACTGCTCAAAGAATATGGTCAAAGCAGATGATTGAGTAGTATGTGGGCCACATACTCTCAGCTGCACCTACAATATGTGGAGTTGGGCCACTACGTGAAGTCCACTCATGGATCTACCCAAATTTAGGGTAGAAATCATTGTTTGATGGTGGCTGGGGATAAAATGAGTAATATGCATATTGTATACAAATGGTTGTGATTCCAAACCTCAAAACTTGTTTGCACCTTAAATATACCATAGAAAACTCACCTGTAAACTCTCTAATGATTCCATGCAGTATAACATGAGATATTGCCTTTTGATGATGGGAATAGACCTAGAGGGGAGGGTCCAAAATCAAAATATTAACAAGGTGGATTTAGACTGTCATTTTTGGCATGCACCTAGATTACATATACATAATGTTGGATACAAAATTTCAGACAGAATGGTTTAGAATTGAGTGAGATACAACAATTTGAAAATTTAGCAAAAATGAAGTGAAAAATGTCACAACTGCACACTCACGTGAAAATGACAATAATACAAGTTGTTCACTGCCTATGCCCACATCCATGGTGTGTTACATTTCAGTCACGTGCCCAGTGACCACCTATGTTTTTTCTTTTCTTTTCTTTTCATACTATACTTACTATATAACCTCATGACTCCAGACCCCGTGATACAGACCCCGTGACTTCCCTCATGTGACCACCCACGTGACCTTTCACATAGGACATGTGACTGACGCGTCTCCATTTCTCTGACTTACCACTTGACCGGTCACATGACTTCCACTCCCCCGTTCTGTCCCCTTGACTGTTTCGTTTACTGTACCTGCTGCATATGATCCCTCGACCCGATACTGTACAGGCTGACTCATCTGATGGACGCGTCCTTACTCATCCGTTTACTAAGCCCACGGACTACGGCTTACCGACGCGCGTCCATATTTAGACTTGCTGACTGATTGCTGACTGATACTTGACTCAGCCTTACTGTACACCTTACTCAGCCTGCTGCACGGCTTACTGATCCTTCGCGCCGTGTTAGTAACGACCTAGGATGGTGACTAACCTAGATACTTAGTAAGGACCTGTGCACGATGTATTTAAGGACCGCTGTATGACTAGGAAGGACCCTAAGTCCAACCTCTTTGTGAATCCTAGACCTTCCCCTGATTCCCGCTCTTCCCCTGAAGGACCCTTAGCCTTGCAGGCTCTTCTATCCTCGCGACTAAGAGGCTAAGGTTTCCCTTCGACGACCTGAACCCTTTCTAAGCCCTCCTAAAGCCTGCCCTTGTATTGGGGGGCTGAGGACTTATGATCTCCTTGTATCCTCCTCATCTCAACCACGCTCCTTACCTAAAGGCACCTATTGTCTTGCGCGCCGTGCAGACTCTACTGCCTCGTCCCTGGATACGTCCCCAACCCTACACGACGCCTTGCATGTCCTTCTAAGGCCTGCTCCCTTGAGGAGAGGCATAGGACTTCAATCCCCTTGCTCATTCACTCTCGTACTCCTACGACCTCTCTTGGCCGTTGCATCCCCTCGCGGACGTTACTATTAGGCCAGACCTCTTACCCAGGATCTATTGCATCAGTACACCCGCTTCTACGCTCTGCAGACACCTGCTTCATAGCAGTACGTTCCAAGTACCCTCATGAGTCCCTATACCGCACTCCGCAAGTCCTGTCTTTACTTGCTCTTACCCCGATCCCTGCGGATGCTTTACACGACCTCAACCGACCCTCAGAACTGTACCCGACCCCGATCTGCCTGTCCAGCAGCTCGCCATTCTGGCAGGTGGCGTGTTGATTCATATCCATGGACGAGCATCTTGTTGCTCGATCACGTGGATGGACTCTTCCTTAATGCTCCTAACTGCCATCACCCAGAGCGTCCATCTAGAACGCAACATGGTGCCCACCCCATCCACGGTGCCCTCCATGTCCACAGTGACCTCCACGTCTGCGGTGACCTCCACATCCACAGTGCCCACAACGTCCACCACGTCTGCGAGGATGGCCTCAGACCTGAGCCTGATCGGCCACCAGAACTGGGTGGTGCACAGCTGAACTGTATGGACTGTCAAATAACCACTTCATCACAACTTTGCAAAATCGGGTGCCATCTGTTTCAAGCACGTGATGGGCTTGTTGGAGGTCATCATCCTCTGCAGGATCTTTGAAGTCTGAGTCAACATCTTGTGGCAGTTGAAAGCCTTCTTGCCCCTGCTTGCAGAGCTCCTCATAAAACTCTGCATCAAATGTCTTGCCTTCAATCTGCAAGATGAGGTTAGTGTTCTGCATGGGTATACCGAGGGTACGAAAAGCGCGTACTGTACCCTTACCCACAAAACCCTTACCTGTATGGGTAAAGGGTAACGGTATACCATTTACGCGTAAGGGTATACCCTTTGCATGCAAGGGTATGAGTATCACATGGTATCTTGTATGATACCGCGGGTTTCTTTCAATTACTCTAGCTACCTACTAAGTAACACGGCTACTACATAACTTCTGACTCATCCTCCTCCTCATCTGCTATGGAGCGCTTGCGCTTCACACCCTGCAACTGATCCCGAACGACCTCCATGACATCACCTAGCAATACTAGGTCACTACGCCCCCAAGAGCCCATGCAAAGATGGGCATGAATTGATTTGCTGGACATGCGGTTATGGATGTGTGATAAGAGGAGTTGACCTGATGAGAAGACATGCTCAACACAAGTTGAGGTAGCTGAGATGTAATAAGCACAAAGATACAACACGTTTAAGGAATAGAAACTTATGTGGGATGCTAAGGTAGTCCAAGGCAATCCGGTGCAGTGTTGGGTAAGTCTTGCGCCACGCGTACCACCACTGGAGAGGGTCCTTGACATTATCGGTCTTCGTCACAAGAAAGTCGTCTAGTTCAGAGCCTTGAGCTGTATCGCCGCCAAAAGAGAGGTCACCAAATTCATTGCAAAAGCTGCTTGTGCTTTGTGATGGTGCCTGGTTCTAACAAACTATTAGCACTAGAACAATGGAATAAATTGGAACATACCATGCTTGAACTTGAGATTGGGGATAAGGCAGCTTCATACTGCACAAAGGCCTCCTGGGTGAGTCGCTCTGCCTCATCGATCCAGCTTCTCTCCCATCCCGCATGCTTGAAATAATGTAACTTGAGACTTGGATGCAAAACTAGCTGCGATTCAGAACAAACTTACACAAAAGAAAGAGAGGCCACATACCCATAGCGATCCAATAGATAACTGAAAGGTCCGTAAGGCCGTAGTAACGGTTCATCTTGTTCCGTCCAAGCCTCATTGCAGCACGAATTGATGGGTGATACGCTGTGCAGGTTTCCGGATCGAGCCCAGAATCGAGGCGGTCCATAGCAGGGATAACATTTGCAATGTTCGCAGAGCCATGGGAGAAGTAAACAGTTGCCTTTTTGTATTGCTAGATAATGAATGAGAATGACGTGTTGCTGGGATAAGAAACAAAAAACGAACCTCCAAGACGGATGCCAAATCTTTCACAATCCTCCATTCAACATCATCAGGCTCCCAGTTACAAAGCTTTAAGGACTTGTTGGCAGTGAGGTTGTCGATGCAGGCACGGTACCGAAGAGCGAATGACATCATGTCATATGTTGAGTTCCAGCGAGTCATGATGTCCCGAGGCATCTGGCGAACCTTCAAGCCATGAGCCTTGCACTGAGAGTGCCATGCTGGGAGAACGGTGGTGGGGGAGTTGATAATGGCAAACGCGAGTCTTTGGAGCTATGATGGCGTGATTGGTGTCAGCTGAGGAGGGTGAAGGATAACATGTTGCAACATACCTTGGTAACTGTGAGCCAAACAGTGTTTGTGTCCCTCCATAACTCCTCGTGCTCCTCCTTAGTCAAGACTCCAACCTCATCGATTCCATCATCAGGGTCCTCATCACCCTTGTTGTCCTCGTTGTCCTCATTGTTCTCATCACCCTCGTCACCCTCATTACCATCATCATCAGGATTAGAATCCGCATCCCTGAGTGGTAGGGGTATATTGCTTGCCAAAGTTGGCTCGGTATTGTCAAGGATGATATTGTTACCATCAGCATCCTTTGGCCACTTGGCAGAGAAGGGAGCGATCGTGGCCTTTGCCGCAAGGTTGAGCGTATGGTTGAACAATGACCACGGTGTGCAGGATCGAAGGAGTTGGCCTTGGATCCAAGAGCATCAGTCATTGTGTCATTGTTACTGGCATTGTCGGCCGTGAACGCAAGGATCTAAATGATATGATCAGTGCCAAGAAAAATAAATAAATTATACACATACCTTATCCACAATACCCAGCCGCTCCAACATGGCCTGAAACTCACACGCCATTGTCTCACCAGTGTGAGACTGCACATTTGTGAGTCAGGAGACCAACGAACAAGAACCAAAACTTACCTCTGGGACCTCGAGAATATCCAACAAAAAGCTCAAAGGGTTTCCTTTGTGTTCCAAGTGAACAGTCCACGCCATGAACGCTCAATGGTTTGGGGATGTCCACGCATCAGTTGCGAAGTGCAGCTTGCCTGGGTGATCCTGAGAATTGCGTATGAGAATGGAGTAGATAACACAGTGACGGAAGGAGGACAAGGGTGTGGATGCAGCACTGAGGAGGATGAGGGTGTGGACTAATGCCTGTAGTACAGTACTTATTAGTTATAGCACCCAATAAAAGTTATTTTTATCATTCATTTTCATTGAAGTGAGAAAAATATCATATATGTCCTAATATACTCCATCTACACAGTGCTGCACAGCTGAGAGCCCTCCTAGACAGTGCTGTGTAGTGCTGTGTAGATGAACCCTGTTCTTGACAGCTCTATGGTAGCTCTTGGTAGACAGGGACCTAGCTACACAATCTATGGCACTCTATGCATCTACAGCAATCTGTGTAGAGCTGGGTAGCTCTGTGTAGATGAATAGCTTTTTGCTGATGTATGAGGCAGTTCACCTTTTATGTATTTATACCAGGTTAGATTGGGACTTATTCCTCAGTCTTTTTTCTTTTAAATCAAAATTTGAATTATATTCACAGGCTTTGTGTTATGAGACACATGTGCCACATTAGGGCAACAGTACAACTACTCCTATTGCCCACCTCATACTGAGTCCATCAAACCTTTCCTTATGTTGATCTTACTAATGGTGGCAAGGTGCTTTGATCATCATTTGGAAGGACTTGCTGGCACTGGGTATTTGCACAAGGAGTCCCTCTCCGTGTACTGATCAGCTTCCCCACAAAGCTCTTCAATAGCACTGGAGGGTGGAGGCCTTCATGTCACAGACAGTGGGAGGATAGAGGCATAAAGGTGAGGGGGGGTGGAGGCAGGGGATGGAGGTGGCTTGGGGGGCACTGGCTTGTTTGGTTGGGAGGGGGTGTGGAACTTGCCTTTGTCCTTTGTCTTCTCTGGCCTGGCTACTCTGCTCACTGTTGAGACAGGCTGAGCCCGCAGGATCCAGTTATCTGGATATTAGTAATATCACACTGTAGGATTGGATAGTAGATACTGTATAGCTGATTAATACAATCACTTGGACACCATGGACTGTTGTCACATTCTGACACAGACTGGGACTTGTATGTACTTCTCTATGTCTATATGGACTAACCTAGCTGGTGGGTGAAGAGCACATATAGTGCAGCTGGTTATGTGCTAGGTGGACTTACTTGAGTGATGATTCAAGTAGACAAAGTCTGTATTTACTATGCTAAAGACTGTGGGTTTATATACATCTCAAAGAGTGTGATCAATGGTCACTTTGTGACACTGTACACTACTGTATAAGGAACGTGTCTAGTATGTGTACTTGTATGCTGTGCATTGCAGTACGTATATCCCATAAGGGGATTCCTAGTAACAGTCTTACTTGGGCGGCTGTGCATATGAGATAACAGATGCTGTGCCTCACACCAGTAGTATGGCTCTACCTGTGTATGTGCTGGTTCAACACTCCCCCTTGCTATGTGCACTCATATATAAACACTAATTTAAAGTGTTCAAGACCAAACTCTAGCTCATCACTTTATAGTAAGAGTGTTAGACATAAGAGCAAGTTTGTACTTGCTATTAGTTCCATCTTCAAGCAGATGTACTGCTTGTGCAACATAGATGTCTGGTTGAGTTCTGGTTTTGAAGTGTGGTGTACATGGCAAAACTGGTCATTAAGGTAGTTCATTGAGAATTTATGTTCTCGTTGAAGAAGGATCAGGATCCATTGAATTGGCAGTGGAAGAACTAGTTAGTGCTACATCGCTTCTTGATCATTCACCACCATCATCAAAGGTTTTCCCACAATGACACACAACCCCCCATCTCCCACTCCATCCTTCTCTTTGAAGGACACTGAGGTCTGGCGCCTCGCAGCGCTAGACGACGACGAGGACATGGCTCTTGATGCTCCCGTTTCCTCCACAGCACCTCCCCAGCCCTCACAGCTGCAGGACAAGCCTGGCCCCTCTAATTCCCCCAAGTTTCTCTGCGACCCAGTTTTCACGGGGACTCCCATTTCCCAGCCTACTCCCGGTTTCATGACGACCAGAAGGGTCAATCCTGATGGTACAGTCACCACCCAAATGCTCGCCATGGGTACTTTGGCCAGTGGGGCAGGGTCCCACCCTCCTTATCGGTTTTTCCCCCCTGGAGAGAAGCTGACTAAGAAACGGGTGCTTTCTGAGGCTACGGAACTCTCCGTATTTGATATCCTCAACACCTTCCGATGCCGTTGGTTCCTATCATTGGACCACCTCAGGGCCCAGGCCCTTTCAGCCCAGAAAGCCGAAGACGGAAAAATTTTTTGGGTCGAGTTTTCTCCCCAGTTTCATTCACACCTGGTCAAGTGCGCAGTTGTGCTGGTACCTCGCCCTCTTCAGAAGGTGAAACAGGTGATGTTTGCTTACATCTTAGAGCTTCTAAATGGCGAAGGCCCCCAAGCCTTCTTCGATCTTTCTAAGGGCCAGAGGCGTGCAACCCAGGCCCTGAAAGAGAGGAGGTGACTCGCACAGAAGAGGAACCGCACATCGAGGTGAGAACGCCGGAGATTGGCTGAAGAAGCTGTCGAAGGCCGACCACAACGGCAATGTGCCAGATGCGGACGCAAGTTTGCGTCCCACAAAACTGCGAAGCGACACCGATGCCCTCTTTCCAACAAGGCAAGCGCGAAGAGTGGAGACAAGAAGGGGAAGGGTAAAACCTCCACCCCCTCTAAACCAAACATGCCGGGCTCCGCACCCCCTCCCAGCGCTCCTTCCACCTCATCACTCCCGTCTCAGTCCACCGCTTTTCTGCAAGCTAAGAAGAAGCGACTGAGAGCCCTATCCAGCCTTGCGTTAGAAGCCGCCCATGGCCACCCCTCGACCAACACGATAGGCCAAGCGCTTGCTTCAGACCAGCCCTTCGAGTCAACCTCCAACCGTCACTTGATGCGCCTAAACACCGCCAAGAAATGCCGGATCCGCAGAGGGATTGTAGACACCTTACGGGATAAGACTTAGGTAGTGGTACTGCTAGGTTCTTTGACTGCGGTATTTGGGCTTGTACCCGACGTCCACGTATTGGCAATATAAAGTTTTATATAAAAAAAAAAAAAAAACTAGTTAGTGCTATTGTAACATGCACTAGTTGTCTGGAGAAATGCCAATGGGAGTCTTGTTTAGCTCCTTATACACATATAGCTGCTTCTGTTGTAGTGCTTGTGTACTCCTGTCTTTCCCTCTTTATAAATATGAACTCCTTATAGGGTATACATAAGTGAATTTGCCTGTGGCAAATTCACGCAGGCAAGTAAAACTCAAGCCCTAATTGGTTCCTAAACTCTAGGAACTTGATGTGTCCTAGATTCTTAGTGAACATGTCCATGGGGTTCTTGGAGCCATCAATGAAGTAGAGCTCTACTTTCTTGTCCTTTACTACCTGGTGTATGTAATAATAGCATATATCAATGTGTTTGATTCTTCACTCTTGGACAGGATTTGATGCTATGAATATGGCACCTTGATTGTCGCCACTAAGAGGTATAGGGCCAGTGTCTAGTCCAATCTCTTGTAGTAATGTGTGTATCCACACTACTTGTCTACTCGCATCAGAGAGTGACATATACTCTGCTTCAGTAGAAGAGAGTGCAACAGTCTTTTGAGCTCTAGAGTTCCAAGAAAAGATTGCACTGCAGATCTTTATTAAGTATCCAGTAGTTGAGTGGTGTGATTGAGTGTCAGATGCCCAATCTGAATCTGCATACGCATGCAGTCCTCCTCTAGTTTTACCATCATAGATTAGTGCATAGTTCTTTGTGCCAGCAAGGTAGCGACAAATGTACAATGCTCTATTCAGGTGATCTTGTGAGGGGTTAGCCACAAACTGTGAGAGTTTCACTACTGCAAAGGCAATGTCTGGGCATGTGTCTAACATTATATACAATAGTGAACCAATCACTTGTTGGAACTTATTGCGTATCACTTCATTCACTGGTGATTCATTGGGCATTGGCATATAGCCCATCAGTAAAGGAGTGACTGTGTGTCACGCATTGCTCATATTGAATTGCTTCAATACTTTATCTAGGTAGTGTGTTTGATCAATTAAGATCTTGTCACCTTTCCTAGTTATACACATATGCAAGAACTCCTTAAGTTCTCCAGTGTCATGAGATTCCCATTTCTGCATAAATGCAGATTTGAGTTTGTTCACTAAGGACAAATTAGGTCCCATGAATATTGCATTGTCTACATAGACAATCGCAATAACTGGTGTTCCATGTGCATCAAAGTGCACGAATACACCTGAGTCTGATAATAAGTGTTTGAAGCCTAAAGCTTCTATGGACTTGTCTAGCACTTTCCACCATTGTAGAGCAGCTTGTTTGAGTCCATATATTGCATGCTTGAGTCTGAACACTTTGTGCTCTTGACCCTTTATCTTGAAGCCTTCAGGTTGTTCCATGTAGAGCTCTTCATCTAGCTCGCCATGTAGAAAGGCTACTTTAACATCTACACCAGTCATATGCCATTTCTCAAGCGCTGCAAGCGCAAGCATAAGGTGGACTGTTTCATATCTCACAACTGGTGAGAATATCTCATTAAAGTCAATGCCTTCAACCTGTGAATAGCCCTTGGCTACAAGCCTGGATTGTTTGTGTCCATCAGATTTAACGTCAAAGACCCATCTGTTTTTGATTATTTTTCTGCCTGGTGGGGGATCCACAAGGTCATAGACTTTGCATCTGCGAAGGTCATCCAATTCTTCATGACATTTGTCTAGCCATTGTTGTCTTTGCGCTTCAGGCATGCGCATAATATCCTTGAATGACCATTTCCGTACTTTGGAAATGTCTGGTGGAGAATCATCGTCCATAGGGACTGCTTTTGCAAGCAAATGATTGACTATTTTTACTCCCCCTTCCCTTGCTAGGGAATGAATAATATGTTCCAAAATATCTTCAACATCGTCCTCAGATTCTGGTTTTTCTGGCGGCTCATCACATTTTGTCTGTGGTGAGAAGTCACCTGGCATAGGTGTACTTTCTCTTTGAGGAGTATGGGAGCTACCCGGTTGTTCCTCTAATATTCTTTGCCACTGACTATGCTGCCTAATGTCTTGTTCAATTTGAGAGGGGGGCCTGTCTTCCCCATAGACATTACCAGGACGTGTTGTAGTTTTCTGCTGTTGCTCAGATCTTCTTATAGGCTGAGGAGAAGCAGGACATTGTTCTGCATGTTTCCTAGCTCTTTGTGAAGGTGTAGGAGTCATTGGAATAGGAGCAAGGGGCTCTTGCTCTTCAAATAACTGTGTAGGTTGGCAAGACCTTTTGGGACTCCTTGGCGGACACGGGGGAATCATCTCCTTTTTCTTGTCAGGAGGAGGTGATTCTTCTTTCTTTGGAAATTTAATGAAGGATTGATCTTCTTCATTATATGGAGGGGGTTGACGTGGATTGGGCTTATAAGTATCATCATCGTCAAAGTTTCCACCATCAGGATGTGAATCCTCTGGTTCAGTATTAGGCAATTTATTGACTGGTTCGTCAATTTGTGTAATTCCACATTTCTTTTTAGTGGTACACTTGGGGAATAGCGTCTCATCAAATAAACAAGTTGTAGCATGATATATTTGATTGTTTTTAAGATGCATAAAGTGGTCACCTTTTATCCCTTCAGGATGACCAAGATAGATCATCAGTTCTGATTTAGGGGATAATTTGTTTGGATGTCACTTTTCAGGTATGTATACATATGCAGCGCAACCAAAAACGCGCAAATAAGATACATCTGGTCGCTCTGAGTTCAGAAGTTCATATGGTGTGCGCCATTTTAAACATCGCACAGGTGTTCTATTATATAGATGAACTGCATGCTCAACAGCAAATTCCCACCATGATTGAGGAAGGCAAGCATCAAGCCACATAGCTTGAGCTTTGTCCATACAAGTATGCATAAAGTGCTCTGCACGTCCATTTTGTTGGGGTGTGTAGGGTATGCTTTGTCGTACTTTTATACCATTGTCTTTAAGTACTTTTATAAAAGCATCAGATTTGTATTCACCTCCTGCGTCAGACATCCATTGTTTAATGGTAGTGTCATACTGGTTTTCCACTAACACAAGAAATTGTGTTAATGCATTGATTGCTGCACCTTTGGTGTGCAACAAAGTAACCCAGGAGTATGATGAATAATCATCAACAAAACTGATAAAGTACTTGTACTTGTAATATGACACAATAGGAAAGCTTTTGATATTAGAGTGTATTTTTTCAAAAGGTTTCTTTGAATGCGTCTCAGAAGGTGGATATGCTTTTGAGGGCATTTTTCCTTCTGCACAACCTGGACAAATGGGTATTTTACTAGGTTCTTCAATAGGGAGTGACACAGGTAACCCCTGGGTATATTTTTCTGAACCCATACCCATACCCATGAACACCATACCCCTATGGGTAGGGGTGCGGTGTTACCATGGGTGTACACAGGTTACCCCTAAACTCATGGGTTACCCCCCAAACCCATGGGTTTACTCAAAACCTGCAGTTTACCTTGCAGGTTTCACTACACAAACATTACAGGTTGGCTATCATAGCCTATGTAACTAAACTAAGTATAAAAAAAGGACATTCAAACCCCCTAAGTGAGTGCGTGAGGTGGTTTCTTGGGTGAACATGTCACCCCCCTTCCAAGAATGATAAAGGAATAGCAAAAGGATGAGAGGGCTGTGGCCTCTCATCCTTTCAGGCAGTCGAAATGGCTGTGACATAGGTTGGAATCAAGGTCAAGATCATCAGAAACAAGTAGGAACTCACCCAGAAACAATGCCTTCTTGTCCCCCCCCCCTTCTGAGCATGATAAGGACACAGCACAAGATCGAGAGTGCGCAGGCCTCTCATCTCTTCGGGGATTCGAAACGGCTGTGAAGTAGGTTGGAACTAAGTGTAAGATCATCAGAAACAAGTAGCAACTCACCCGGAAATGATACACCTCCTCATCCCCCCCTCCTGAGCACAATAAGGACCACAGCACAAGATCGAGAGTGTGCAACCCTCTTGTCTCTTCGGGGATTCGAAACGGCTGTGAAATAGGTTGGAACTAAGTATAAGATCATCAGAAACGAGCAGAAACTCACCCAGAAATGATGCCCCTCCTCGTCCCCCCCCCTCCTGAGCACAATAAGGACACAGCACAAGATTGAGAGCACGCAACCCTCTCGTCTCTTCAGGGATTCAAAACAGCTATGAAATAGGTTGGAATCAAGTATAAGATCATCAGAAACAAGCAGAAACTCACCCAGAAATGATGCCACTCCTCGTCCCCCCCCTCCTGAGTATGATAAGGACATAGAACAAGATCAAGTGTGCAGCCCTCTTGTCTCTTCAGGGATTCGAAACGACTGTGAAATGGGTTATAATCAAGTATAAGATCATCAGAAACGAGCAGAAACTCACCCATAAACAACACCTCTCCTCACCCCCCTCCTGAGATTGCTGAGAATGATAAGGAAATTGTGCAAGACTGAGAGGACATAGCCCTCTCATCTCTTCAGGGAGTCAAAGCGGTGGCTTGGGTACCCCAGCCATACCCGTAAACCCACGGTTAAGGGTATGGTGTTGTGCGGGTATGGTAATTCCAAACCCATACCCATACCCATACATACCCATGACCAGAAACACACAGTGTGACCCGTACCCCTGTCATACCTTATTCTTCAATAGGAGGGAAACCCCTAGTATTTCTGTACATTTGACGTAGTACTTCAGGCGAAGGATGACCGTAATGCTTGTGTACTGTGTCATAGTCCACTGCTAGAGTGAGTGTGGAATTCTTGGTTAAGCCTACAATGCTTGACTTAAGCCAATAAATTGTATTTCCAGGGATACATGGTGTGCATTCAAGCACAGGCCATTGCAAATCTTTATCTATTATAGATAGTTTGATCGCATTGCCAACTACATGCATTCCTTGTTGTAAAAACACTCCAAGTGATAATAATCTACTAGTGATCACAGGGATATAGTAGACTGGTTGAAAGACCATTTTAAGTGTCTTTTGTTTATGCTTGTCTGTGACTTCATGTTGTAACATTACTGCACCAAAGCCTTTTATATAAATTGGCTTTGATGCAGTTTCTACAATTTGAGGTTCTTTAAGATCCTCATAACTTATGAAGTCATTAATTGAGTGCGTGAAGTGCAATGATGAACCTGAGTCTAGTAGCCAGTTATTTGAGCTTTCATGCTCTTTCTTACATTGGGGACAATCACTAGTTTTACAATTGTGTACATATTTATTTAGTACACTAATGTCTTTTTCCATCACTGCTGCTTTAAAAGCGCGAGCTAATGAAAAAACATTAGTCCCATTCATGTTAGAATGAATTGTAACTGACTCATCGTCATTGAACTGATGGTCTGCTGCACCATCTAGTTCACGTCTGCACCAGTTCTCCATTTCAATGTCCTCTTCTCCAAACAAGGAGATGCAGTCACTAGAAGGAGTTGGAGGTGCACTGGGAAGTGCAACACCAAAATGTTCTTCATAGGTGACTTGAGGGTACTCCTGCTCAGCGCGCATGACTTCTGCATCAATTTGAGCATGCCATTGTGTGACAGAAAGTGAGGTAGACTCACTAGCAGGTGAAGATGGAGGTGGCGTAGAAGGTCTCTTAGTAGAAATTCTTCCACCATACTTGTGCTGCGGCATGGTAATGCGCTGCTCAAGTGTCTTCAATACTCCAGGTATAGTTTCAACTCCAATGCGCTCAGCAAGTGAATGTGCTGACAATACAGTGGGATGCACACCAGTATGTGGTTTCCCAGCTGTAGGAGGAGAGACATGTGCAGTCCTAGTCACCAAGCCAGCAGGTGACAAAGACGCAACATGTGCAATAGAAGGTGAAGGAAGGGAGGCCATAGAGGCGATGTGAGAATGAAACTTCTCTTTGCCTTTATTTCTGCCACGAGTACCATGCTGAGGCTTCTTCCCTTTCTTTTTGCCTTTGTAATTTGAACTTGATCCTTCCCCTTGAGTCTGTGAGTCATATGATGGTTGCTGGTTTTGATGCTTTATTGCAGAAAGTTTCTGCGCCTTAGAAGGATTGGGACGATGGTTGTTGTCCCCTTCCCAAGCAGTAACGACCAGCTGAGTAACATCTGACAATTTCATTGAAGAAATTGTAGAACCTTGGAGCGCAAGTGAGACAAGATGTTCCCACTTGGACGGAAGAATGTATAATGCCATCATCCCTTGTATAGACTTTGGGATTTGGACGTTATTGGTGGTAAGACAATTGTAAATGGACTCCAAATAGGTAAATTGAGGTCCAGGGGGCTTAGATAGATCCAGACGGAAATTCATTGCACAGCAAAAGTCTTGATAGACTTGAGAAATAGTGATCCTTCCATAGGTATTGCACAGATAAACCCAAGAATCAGGGGCATCCCAATTGTTGGTAGAGATGTGTTCTTGAATAGGAGGAGTAACGCGCAACATGATATTGCCAAGTGCATGGTTACTTTCCTTAAACCAGTTTGCCTGTGCTACAGCTTGTTCAGGTGTAGCAACTGGAAGAGGATCTCCTTCTGCCCATCCTTGAGGAAGTGGAGTAGTGGGATATGCAGTAGAACCAATGGTAATGGCCCATAGATCTTGGGATTGAAGGTATGCCTTCATTTGATGTTCCCAGATCATATAATTGGAGCCATCCAAGACTGGTACAAGAGTGGTAAGAGCGTTAGACATGAGAGTGAAGTTTGTAATCTGTGAACATAGTATATCAGCAATTTTTCATTGTGCATGAGTGCCAGAAGACAAAAAAATGCATCATCAAAGCTCTAGACAATGTGCCACACTGTCTATTCTCTCTTGGAAACCTGAGTGCACATTGCTTTCAATAGTGAGTGCATAACTGCATCCTTTCCTGCGCACAACAGTGCATCTTGTGGACAGCGCATATATGCAGCCACATAGGGCACGATATCTTCAATGCTGCTATAGACAGCGCAGAGAAGGGCACCAGGGCCCATAACCTGAAGAGCACATATAGTGCAGCTGGTTATGTGCTAGGTGGACTTACTTGAGCGATGATTCAAGTAGACAAAGTCTGTATTTACTACACTAAAGACTGTGGGTTTATATACATCTCAAAGAGTGTGATCAATGGTCACTTTGTGACACTGTACACTACTGTATAAGGAATGTGTCTAGTACATGTACTTGTATGCTGTGCATTGCAGTACGTGTATCCCATAAGGGGATTCCTAGTAACAGTCTTACTTGGGCAGCTGTACATATGAGATAACAGATGCTGTGCCTCACACCGGTAGTATGGCTCTACCTGTGTACATGCTGGTTCAATAGTGGGACAATTAGGACTGTCCAGGCAGGTTGATGATGCCCTTGTACAATACCATGTGATTGTAGGAGCATGTGTTTATTAGAAACACATGTTAAAAGTGCAGTAGCACATGATTCTCACACGTGTATTTAAGCTCTCTAGTACGATGCTGAAGCTCTAAGCTTCAGCTTAGTTCAAAATCTGATCCCTTGACTATCCTTTATGTCTTAAGTTGATGGAGAAGGGAAATTAACTCACATTAATTTTGCCTTCTGTCTCAACTTCACACCACAGGATCCTTCATTAGGGAACCATTGCTCACAGCTGATCAAGGAGGTCAATCTGTTGGTTGTGACAAGCCTTCATACTCCTCCTTCAGTTCCCTGCATGCTTCCCTCACTAGTCCACTGTAACGAGTTTGGAGGTAGTTGAAAACTGTCATATTCTCCTTCCTCTTCCTCTGCTTTTGCATCCCCACTCTGCCTTAATTAGGTATGTCCAAGGGCTGGCATTCCTGCTTGCCCTCTTGATCATTCACATTGTCAATTTCTTTGCATATTGGTTTACCCTTGGGGTTTTCCTATTTCTAGTCCAATTTGGCATTGGTATTCTTGAAACCGGCCGTCAGGGCCCGAAGACCCAACGCCAAGAGGAGGCGTGGGAACTAGCCGCTGACATAAGGTAGTGGGGAACCGGCCCCTGCTAGGATATGCTTGCCCTAATGTCTTGGTCTGTGCGTATGCTTCTATGTCTGTGCGCAATGGTCTGTGCGCGTCGAGGCTGTGCCTCTGTGCTTCTTAAATGACTCATTGTACTTATATGGCAATCCTAGGATCGGAGTCCTAGGATTGAGGGATTTGTGCCTTGCAGTATATATAGTGGTCCTTGTCGTCTCTAGGACGGCAAGTTGAATCTCTTTGTCTTCCACCTAGTTCAACTACTACCCAATCCAATCCCCTTTCCTTTCCCCCTTCGTCTCTGTCTGCATTCTCATAGGGAGGCCTTGAGTCGGAGCTCAGGTCTACGATCCCTACTCTTCAAGTCGAGTGACTTTGAACTGACGATTACAGCGTTCCTAGGCGGCTAAGTCCTAGAAGGGTAACGGCTAGCGGCATACGGGCCTAGCTTACCAAGCGGCGGTGACATTAGATTCAACTTTCTTCAAACGTGGCTACACCGAGTAGCTCGAAGCGTACGTTGACCCAAGAGGAGGTCTTGAACTTCAAACCGAACACCAGAGTGTGGAAGATAGCAGAAGGAAAGCATCGGCACTACAAGGCTAGATTCTTCCACGATAACGACGACGGTCTTTGGACCAAAGCAGCATACCAAGTTTGCCTATACAACGGCCAGTGGCATCGAGTTCGCCACAGTAACAGCGGAGCCCCAAAGCTAGGGGAACCAGCACCAGAAGTACACGAGTACGACCACGACGGAGAAACAGAGGACAGGACCTGCTCAGACAGCAGCGACGACGAAGGACAGAAACACATTAACTTGACCATACGACACAGTCCAATTGCGTTAAGCCCTAGCACCAGTAACAAAGGAGAAAAGGAGATGGCAACCACAGTAACCCAGACGGCCACGCAGGCCGCGACAACCAGTACCTCATCACAGTCCCTGCAACCAGATGCACCAGCCCTTAATGTCGTAACACCAGAAACGGTCCGAAGAATGATGGACAGAGCACTACGACGCCAACCTGGAGGAGGAGGTCCAGGCGGAGGAGGTCCAGGCGGAGGAGGCCCAGGTGGACCCGGAGCTCCGCAGGGCCCGGGTGGGGGACCGCCAGGCCAGGGACCCGACCCAAATGCCCCACAAGTACCCATACCAGCAGCAGCAGACGTAAAAGCAATGGGACAGCTGCCCCAGATATTCTCGGGAGACCGAGCTAGGGCCGACGACTTCATCGAAGAAGTCAAAGGATATTTTCGACTTAACAACGATGTGGCTGGATACGACTCGCCCAAGAAAAAGATAGCGCTCACGCTTACCCTGATCAAGGGACCCGAAGTAGCCAACTGGGCCAAAGACATGGGGGACTTCTGGGACGGCATCCAAGACCACGAGAATGTACCAGCAGTATGGGACCAGTTCCTATTCGAATTCAATCAGCAGTTCCAAGACACGCAGAAGGCAGACCGAGCTAGAACCAGCCTGGAAGGACTCCGTATGAAATTCCCAGACATCGACAAATACATAGCCGAATTCGAAGAGCTCGCTCGCCAAGCAGGATACACCGCAGGAAACGCCGAAACCGTGCACCTGTTCACTAAAGGACTAACGCAGTCAGTCCTAGAAGAAGTCCTGAAACCACCAATGGTCACCACGTACGCGGAAGTCAAACAAAAGGCGATCAACTGCACCCGATCAAGGGTGTTACTGGAGCACATCCTCAAACAGAGAAGGTCCAACGGAAGAGGATTCAGCGGAGGAGCGTTTCGTGGATTCCAGCAGCCACAAAGGGGAAGACAACCCTTCTGGACCCAAAGCAACCAGCAACAGAGAAGGCCGCAGGGCCCCTATAACTCATCAAACGCACCACCCTCGATGAACAACACTCCCGTACCCATGGACGTGGGACGCGGAAGGGCCTGGAGAGGCAGAGGCGGCGGATACCAGGGCAGAGCCACTCAAATGGATGGAAGAAAGAACCTCACATGCTTCAAGTGTGGAAAACAAGGACACTTCGCCCGGGACTGCTACGCCGCGCCAGGAGCAAGCGCAAGGAGCGCTTCGGAGCTACCCGATTACTCAACCGAAGCAGATGTACAGTCCAATTATGGCACCGACGCCGGAGGGAGCACAATCTCCACCATCAAGGAGCAACTTAACACGCTCACCATGGACCAGAAATACGAACTCGCCAAGGAAATGGGAGTAGAGGAGGATTTTCTCTAAGTCTAATTAGGTCGGCACTAATTAGACAAGTAAACAAGAACGACGTGTACATATCCGCAAGAAAGTCAATGACAGTACGATTCTATGCACACTCGATCAAGAAAAGAGCCGAGAACGTCGCCCTACTAGACTCAGGGGCGACCGAAAATTTCATGAATCTAAACTACGCCAGATGGTTACAACTGCCTATCAAACAACTGCAGTACCCAAGAAATATCCATAACATCGACGGAACCCCGAACAAGGCAGGACAGATCAAGTACTACACCGACTTGGACGTCCAAACAGGAACGAACCGAACCAAGATGAGGTTCTTCCTTACGGAACTAGGGGAAAACCGGGCAATACTCGGATACACATGGTTCGCGGCAGTGCAACCCAAGATAGATTGGAAACGAGGGTGGATTGATTCGTCCCACCTACCCGTCATATTCAGGGCGGCAGACCACCAAAAGACAAACTACTCCACCACGGCACAGATAAAAGCACCAATTATCGCAGGAAGAATGACCCCCGACGACCCCAAAAGAAGCGAGGAACGATACTTCCTCGGAAGAGTCACGATCACACCTGAGAAATTAACCAAACCGGCTAAAACACAATCGGACAACTGCATACCAGACGAATACAAACGACACGGTAAAATATTCAGCGAGGAAGCGTCCCAAAGGCTACCCGGTCACACGGTCTGGGATCATGCAATTGAATTATTACCTGGAGCACCTACTACCCTACCCGGCTGACTACTACCATTGAACAAGGAAGAACTCGAAGAAGCTCAAAAATTCGTCGAGGAACACCTCAGAAGGAAAACGATCCGCCCATCGTGGAGCCCTTACGCAGCAAACTTCTTCTTCGTCAAGAAGAAGGACGGAAAACTCCGCCCAGTACAGGACTACCGACCACTAAACAAATGGACTAAACGAAACCGTAATGTATCCCCCTTAATCCCGGCCGTCATCGACCGGCTAGCGGGATGCACGCTATTCACCAAATTTGACATACGATGGGGATACAATAACATTCGGATTAAGCCCGGCGACGAGTGGAAAGCAGCGTTCTTGACCCCGGAGGGACTCTTCGAACCCACAGTCATGTTCTTTGGACTTACTAACTCCCCAGCAACGTTCCAGATGATGATGAACACCATATTCAGGAGGGAAGTTCAAGAAGGATGGTTCTCGATATTCATGGACGACGGCATAATCTACACCAGGCGGAAACTTATGGAAACCGAACAACAACATAAGGAAAGACATCGGAAGCTGGTCCACCGGATCTTCGATATATTAGCAGCCAACGATTTATACGTCAAACCGGAAAAATGCGCGTTCGAACAAGAAGAAATCGAATACCTCGGAGTAATTATCGGGAAAGGCCGGCTACGCATGGACCCAAGGAAGCTCAGAGGAGTAGCAGACTACGCCGTCCCTAAGAACCCCACAGACGTCCGCGCCTTCCTAGGATTCACAGGATACTACCGATACTTCGTCAAAGGATACTCGCAGATTGCACGACCACTACTGGATCTAACAAAGAAAACCGAAGTATGGCGCTGGGGCGCAAGGCAGCAGGCCGCATTTCAGGAACTTAAACAACGCATGTGCACCTCCCCAGTACTACGACAACCAGACTTTGAAAGGAAATTTTACCTGCAAACGGACGCCTCGGCTTACGGCGTGGGCGCCGTACTCTCGTAGGAGGGAGGACACTCAGACACCGTAACTGAAAAACCCTCGAAAACGAAACCCACACTACATCCCATCGCATACTACTCGGCAACCTTCACACCAACTGAACGAAACTATGACATATACGAGAGAGAACTATTAGCAATCATGAAGGCACTGGCTCACTGGCGACCATATCTAGGGTGGACAAAGAAACCATTCACAATCATGACCGACCACGCAAACCTGCAATACTGGAAATCCCCGAAGAACCTGAACCGAAGAACGGCACGATGGCACGCGGATCTACAGGAATATGATTTCGACATCCTATACATCCCGGGAAAAACAAACATACCACCGGATATCCTATCACGACCATCGGGAGTGGACCAAGGAAAGGACGACAACCAAGGGGTCACCGTCTTACCGGAAGAAAAATTCAAAATTGCACTGGCTATATTTCCCGACCAAATGACCGAAGATCACAAGGTGATTGTCCCCAACGACCAGGAGGCAAAGCGAAGGATCCTCAACGAATTCCATGACCTTCCAAGCGGGGGACATCCTGGACGAGACGAAACCCTACGACAAGTAAAGGAGGTTTACTACTGGCCAAAAATGGCACAATGGATCGAAGATTACGTCAAAGGATGCGCAGTATGCCAACAGAACAAGATTCAAACCCACAGAAGGAAAACCCCGATATACCGCATCCCCTCGGAGAAAGGCGTACGCCCCTTCCAAAGGGTAGCAATGGACCTGATCACGGGACTACCAGAAGTTGGGGGACAGGACGCCATACTAACGATCGTTGACCAGGGATGCTCACAAGCGGCGATATTCCTGCCGTGCAGCACCAAGATAACGGGCCCAGGAATCGCTCAGCTCTACCTGGACCACGTCTACTGGTGGTTCGGACTACCGGACAAAGTTATCAGTGACAGGGACACACGATTCACCTCCCATTTCGGGAGAGCTCTCGCAACACGACTAGGAATTCAGCAGAATCTATCCACGGCGTTCCACCCCCAAACAGACGGCCTATCGGAAAGGAAGAACCAATGGGTGGAGCAATACCTACGGCTCGTCACGTCAACGGCACCCGAAGACTGGACATACTGGCTAGCCCTCGCCTCGGCTGTACACAACAACCGGAGAAACTCGACAACAGGCCTATCGCCCAATCAAGTTTTACTGGGATATGACGTCAAGATAAACCCCGAAACATCACCGCGGACTCCGAACGAATCCGCCGAAGAACGTGCGAGGATCATGACGGAAAGAAGAGAGCAAGCGATAGAAGCCCTAAAGCGAACCGCGGAGAAGTCGGGAACACCGGAAGCACAATTCAAGGAAGGATCGTACGTATGGCTCGAAGGAAAGAACTTGAAGATGCCCCACCAGAAATCCAAAGTAATCCCCATCCGGTACGGACCCTTCAAGATAACGAAGGAAATATCCCCTGTGGCGTATCGACTAGAGCTACCCATGACATGGCAGATCCATGACGTGTTCCACGCATCACTCCTATCGCCCTATGAGGAGACGACAGCACACGGTCCGAACTTCTCGCGGCCACCACCGGACCTTATCGAAGGAGGAACCGAATACGAGGTCGAAGCCATCCGCAGTCACCGATACCACGGACACCGCAAGAAGCTACAATATCTGATCAAGTGG
>QFDX01000081.1:0-30866 GCA_003315875.1 Lactifluus piperatus | reverse complement strand
TACATCATATTACAAGAAAGGAGACCTATTACAAGCTATTATAAGCAAACCCCGGGTTTGCTGATGCGGGTACCTCAGAGTGCGGCCAAGATCGCAGCCATGCGCGATGTGCCATACCGCAAAGCCGTCAGCGCCCTTAGTGGGCTGCATTGACCACATGACCTGACATCGCTAGACAGTTGGGATGTTGACAAATCGAGAGCCACGGGCAGTAATAATCATCTTCCTCTCCTCCACTTCATTGTCTTACTCACCCCTCACCAGATTCTCCAGAACTAGCTCCTACTGAAGCAGCCACCTCGACATATACAGATATACTTCCCCCTCCACACAACCCACGCACAGTGCCTCACTCATGTCCTCGATCAGGTTTCGCTGGATTTATTGTCAACTCGAACGACTACGCCGCTGTCTTGTGTCAAGTGTGCGGCTTGTCCTCGACGAGTTACCCGAAACGCTAGACGAGACATATGCCCGGATACTAGGGGAGATTGCAAAGGAGAATCGAGTGCATGCACATCGGTTATTGCAATGTCTCACAGTTGCTTGTCGCCCCCTTCGTGTCAAGGATGACATTATGTATCACTCTGAGTAGCTATCCTATCCTGTATTCCAAGGTAGCACGTAAATGGTATATTTTATAGTACGTACAGTGTCGAGCAGGCGCATGTGGAAGGCAAGCCAACGTCGAGCAGACAGACGCGGACGGCTAGCTGTAAGTATGTGGTATGGGCACAGGATGGGAAGACCATGCATGTAAAACATGCGGTCGTAACCGTAATATGGTAGGGTGTGCAGCCCTAAGCTTAGTCACAGCAACACAAGCTCGGTTAGGACTGGCATTTTACATTCACTCGGCTGAATCCCAAGACCTGATTGGCCCGATTTTCAATATTGAACTGGAGGATATTGTAAAATGCGCGCAGTGTCTCCAGCATAAAAGCTGCCTGGGCTACGCTAGATGAAATATTATACCCTAAATCATTATGGAGTTTGCTACCTACACTGCGACGCTACCCCCACCAACTTGGGGCATTGACTCTGACGGCCCCACCGACGACCCTCTCGCCACCGACGACCCTCTCACCACTGACGGCCCTCTTGCTACCGACGGCCCTCTCGCCACTGACGACCCTCTCACCATCACCACCACCGCGTACGACGATTGGTTCAAACCTTTCGATACCACACCTTTGATTGGGCCGCCTACCTGGGGCCCGGTCCTTGACGTACCTGACACCACCCTGTGGCCGCTGGTGCCGAACCAGGGAACGCGGGAATCGTATTACGAGACCCTATTCGGCAACGTCATCAGCACCAAATTCGAATTACCGGATACGTTCGAATGGGATAATGATGCGAGACAACAAGCGGCGGAAGACATGTTGCGCCTTCTCGCGGTCATCAGTAAGGCACAAGATTATGAGGATAAGATCAAGTACCAATACAAGTCGGGAAGGAAAGCACTTATCCTGAAGTGCGTGTACAACTGCGAGTGTTGCAACGAGCCAGCGACCCATAGATGTTGGAAGAACGAAAATGAATACCAAGATTGGTGCTTAGGATGTGCAAAGTATAAGTATCACATCAGGTGGGAGAAGATTACCCCCGTCCTCCATGAGGACGCGCAACAGCAGCTGGACGACCACTGGAGATCGCTGGTGTTCCCAAGCCACGGGGACACCATAGCCTTCATCAATACTTTCCTGAGGGTCGTGCGACATGGTAAGCCCCACCCTCTTGTCCTCCCGCCGCCCACCTGGGACCTGCCCGACGACTGTGAGGGGGCCGGATCGGACTCAGATCGCCCATGGCCCGAATAGGCATCACGTTCCCGCATACCCTGCTGCGTACGTCCCTGATGAACACGGCCTTTTACTGAGTACTTACCTTTCTTGTTTAGCTTCCATGCTAGCCTGCCCCGTTTTCATCTACAGTCTTACATATTAGTGCGTGCTGTATGCGCCGCACTTGCATCGTCGCTCATATCCGTGCCCTTAAGGCCCTGCGTTATTGTACGGTCTTACAGTACAGTACGCCCTAATGTTCCGTGCCTTGTCATGTAATATATTATTTGTGCGGATATGTGTACGAACCAAACTCAATCGGCTTTTCACAATGAGGCATTACATGAATCCTGCCAGGGGTAGGGGTAGGGTGCGGTGTCAGATTCTGACTGTGCCGAGGATAGGATACCGTACCCGCGACACCGCTGTTCACGTGCTTGTATCTCACCTTGCCACTGACAGTAAGCGCTAGTCAGCCAGCCCTCAGCCCTTGTCCTTCTCAATCGACAATGCCTCGCCGCCAACGCCTTATCCTTGCCGTTGACACTCTCGCGGGACTGCTCACCCTCCTTTGGCTCGATTCTCATACTCAGATCTCAACCCCGATCCCCATAACTCCCTTAGGTTATGGGCCAGGCTAGGGCTGCACACCGTAACGGTACCTCACGCGGTCAGATCGGGCTTCCCATCATCCTCCTTACATCTCTCCGCTCCAAGAAACCCAACCTACTATCGACGTTCGTGAACTTGTGCTTCATGGGGACAATATACTCCATCGTTCTCTGTCTTCTGTGAGTACGCACTTTCTTACCTTCTTGTCCAACTTCGCTGACCAGCTACCGGGTCTAGATTGTATTCTGGGCAATACCGCCGGGCGCGGCCAGATCATGCCCTCTGTGCTGCACAAGCCTCCCTTGTGCTGGGTATTATTCCTACGTGAGTCGCTCAACTGCTTTTTTTTTACTGCGTAGCATTGACGCCTCTGTAGTGTAAGCGTAGCAGCCTTCATGGTTGTCCTCCAAGTGCGTGCGGGTTCAGTGGTCTATTCCGCGGGCAGGGAGCCGATCTCATGTCCACATATCTGGGCAGCGTTCCATGGCCTCCACGCACTCGCTGCCGTTGCGGCGTCGCCCCTCGTTGCTGCCACTGCGTTCTGCGCAGCCGCCGTTGCCCATTCCCGCTGTCGCTGCTGCCTCTGCAGCACCCTCGCCAGTAGCCAGTCGCCTGGCCTCCATGAGCTCGCTGCTGTTGCGGCGTGGTCCTTCGTCGCTGCCACCGCGTTCTGCGCCGCCACCGTTGCCCATCCCGCAGCCCTAACATTAGGCCCTGCGACCACCTCCGCATCTGCTTCGACCTCATTGGATTGGCTCAGGCTTCTCCATCCGGTTCCATGGCAACCCTCTCCACCCCCACTCCTACAGTGAGCGATTCACTCTACGCACAGATCCCGTGCCTCGAGGAGAACAGCTCCAACTGGGCCATTTTTCGTTTGCTCTTCAGGGAGGCCATGGTGGCCACGCGCCGCTGGGGGCATTTCAACCACACCACGTCCCGCCCTGAACCTGCAGCGGACAGCAAGCCCACTCGAGACAAGTTGGCGCGTATGGCCAACTGGGGCCAGGACGACCTCATCGTCCATTTCGTCCTCACCGACCGCCTGCTCGACACCACCGCTGTGGAGGTCAGCGAGCTCGAGACCGCCGTCGAGCGCTGGTCCTACGTCGAGCGGGAGTACCGCGTCAAGTCTGAATACGTGCAGCATGACCTTGAGGACACATTCTTCGACATGCGATGCCCCAGGGGAGGCGACATCAGACAGTTTCTGACCTCCTTCCGCCTCAAACGCCAGGCGCCGGTGTCAAGCTGACCGACCGGGACTACCAGCGGATGGTGCTCCGCGGCATCCCTGGTGAACTCGCAATGTACGCTGCGAACACCCTCACCTCGTACCGCGTAAACAACCCCGACGACACGTTCATTCCCATGAACTTCGACACCCTCATTGCCCACATCTGCAAGGAGGCTGACCGCCTCAAGTACCGCCGCGGGCGCACCGGCAACGGCACAAAGGAGCCTCACTCAGACGAGGCCCTGGCCGCCACCGATGGCGACAACGGCAAGAAGCTGAAGGGCAGCACAAGGAGCGCGATTGCCGCGCACCCAAGCAGCAGGGCAGCCCCAGCAGCAGCAGCGGCACACAGGCCACACCCGCCTCACCCACCTCGAAATTCCACCACCCAGCAACCGTCCAGCCATGTCGAGACTGGGCCAGTCGGCTCCGCCACAGTGGCCCACACCACCCTCGACGACGGCGATGGATTTTGGGCCGTCGAGGAGGCTTTCCCCTCCTGCGATGCGCAGCTCTCAGGCGGCCTGCCTGGCCTTTGGCTCAGAGGCGTATCGACCCTCACGAGCACCTCCCTGCGTCCATCACCCTCTACACCGTCGATGACAGCGACGGAAACTGGGATGACGACGATTTGTTTTCTCACCCAACCCGCCCGACTCCACGCGCAGCAAGCCCTATCTGAGCGCGTGCGAGGGAAGGGGGCCAGACAGGGACATCGAGTCCCATGTTCATTCACACAATGAGGCAGAAAGGTCTCATTCTCAGAGCTACAGTACAGCTCGAGGGGGAGCTTATAGAGTAGCCATTTTGTAGTAGTTACAGTAAACTGTAGCAATTGTAACAAACCCACTCTGTTGATACTGTGGGCAATGTTCATACCCATGCGCGTAAAGGGTATACCCTTGCGTGTATACGGTATCTCTAACCTTTCCCATACGGTAGGGGTTCTGCGGGTAAGGGTACGGTCTCGGTTTGTACCTGCTAAACAGCCGTGGCCGTGATGGTAACGGGCGACAGCCCTACCTACGTGCCACTGCCGGTCCTCAAAGTTATTTCTTGCTCTTGATGCCTCGCTGGGCTCGGTGCCCACGCTGTGGCAAGAAATTCAAAGATGATGGAAAAGTACTCCGCCACATGGCACAGCCAAGGTCAGCATGCAAAAACTACGCTATTCAACTTGTTCGCATCTCCCGCAAAGTTAAACTTCAGACAAACAAACATCGAAATACATTTTCTCCATTTCCCAGTCAAGACCACACAGATCCATTCCCTAACATCACCATGGCCGATAGTCTCAGTGGCTTCTCAGATCCCCCTACACCACTGAATATCGAGCAATTTGTGGGGCACGCCCTGCCCATGACTGAGGTGTTCCCGGGCGCTGCAATGACCTACGGACAAGGGGAAAGCTTTATGGACTTATTTGATAATGACGAGCATGCTTGTCATCGGGTGGACAACATATTCTACCCATTTGCATCCAAACAGGACTGGGAGCTTGCATCATGGTTGGGCCGTTCCAACTTGAGCATGGCTTCAGTGGACGAGTTTCTTTCACTAAAACTGGTTCGCTTCATCTATTTCTGCTCGATCTATCTTTACTCATGCTGATTTCAGATCCAAAACCTTCCCATCTCATTCCGCACTGCAAAGACACTGCGTAGCCGCATCGAAATGCTTCCCAAGGGACCTGAATGGTTTTGCAAACCTTGGAGCACACGAGTACCTACCAAAAAACCTGTCAAAGTATACTATCGTCATGCCATCGACTGTCTTCAGGATTTATACCGACACCCTTTGTTGAAGGAGAGCATCAGACATGAACCGTTCCGCGTTTTTTCCGATGCCGAAAGGATTTCGCGGATATACTCGGAATGGCTAAGTGGGGATGTTGCTTGGGAGATGCAGGTACGAATTTTGATTAGAAACACTGTGCGCCATAATTGACCGTAAACAATTCTACCTTTTAGTCAAACCTTCCAGCAGGTGCCACCCTCCTCGGCACTATCTTGTCCTCAGATAAGACAAATATATCGGCGTTGACAGGCGGTCGCACTGCGCACCCGTTGCTACTGAGCTTGGCAAATATTGACATGGAATATCGGATGCACACGTCAAATTGTGCGTTCATATTACTGGCCATTCTGCCAGGTGCAGATTTCGTCGCACCCTCAGAGGTACAGGGCACCTTGGGGGACCGCTTGTTCCACAAGTGCATGGATTTCGTCGTCGAACCATTTAAAATTGCTGCGCATATTGGAATCATGATGTCTGACCCTGTCGGCAATCAACGATGGTGTTTTACCCCCTTGGCCACTTACATCGCTGACACGCCTGAACAACGGCTCATATCGTGCGCTGGCGGTAATGCCTCACCTCTCACAATGGCATACGGTGACCAGTTGGGTGACCCTTTCCGGCACGAGCCACGAAGTGCTTCAAAAATCATGGCACAACTTGGCGCAATACGATCCAAAGTCAGCCCTGATAACGTCACTGATCATATCAAAGAGGCGTCCTCACGTCATTTTAACGGAGTTGACTTGCCATTTTGGAGGGACTGGCACATGGCGGAACCCTCAACGTTTTTGAACCCAGAACCTTTGCATCACCTTCACAAGTTCTTTTGGGACCACGACACAAAATGGTGCATGAATGTCCTGACAAAGCCCAAAATTGATTTCCGATTCTCTGTCCTCCAGCCACGTATCGGTTTTCACCAGTTCAAGGAGGGGATCTCGAAACTCAAGCAAGTCACAGGTCGAGTGCATCGTGATCTTCAGCGTTACATGGTGCCTGTTATCGCTGGTGGAGCTGCATCTCGTGGGTTTGTCATCGCCCTCTGAGCCCTTATGGATTTCCGTTATCTGTCTCAGGCACCTGTCGTTGATGAAAACGTCCGCGAAGGGATGCATGCCGCGTTGAAGGAATTCCATGGCCATAAGGTTGCTATTTTGGAGGCTGGTGCTCGTAAAGGAAAGAAACGACCAATCAATCATTTCAACATTCCCAAGCTCGAGCTTTTCCAGAGCATGGAATCAAGCATATGCTCAAATGGCGCAAATATTCAGTGGTCCGCTGACGGCACAGAGCACGCTCACATCACAGAAATCAAGTCACCTGCTGGGTCAGCCAACAACCAGAACTACGAAGAACAAATCTGTTGATGCCTTGATCGACTCGACAAAATTCGCAGGTTTGAGTTAGCAACAACGATACGAAGCGAAAGCGAGTCACACTTGCAAGGTTCACTTCAACCTCTTGACTCTGATGTCTCGGATGGCCCTAATACCGATGCTCTGCTGCCTTCCGCTGGTCAAGGGGAGCTGTCAAGCATGCCTTCATGCAATATTGAGGATAATGTCCAGGAATTGTCGGTGTCAACTTGCGCCGCCATTAATTACTTTCAGGAGGCTGCAGCGCTTGTACGAGGTGAAAGCCCAAATGCCCCCAAGCCCTTTCATACATTTTCGGCTGGTACCTCTGCCTTTCACCTGAATCGTGATGCGTCGTATAAGCTCATGACCGTTGACGCTGTTGCCCAAATTTTTGGACTCCCAGATCTCCGCATTGCCATTATGCACTACATCCAGAAATGTGTCAGTGGTGAACAACACATTCGGGCGGTTGGGGACCATAGACCTAATTTTTCCGACTTGCAACTACTACCGTTCAAAAATGTTCAAGTTTGGACACGGGTCCGGATACAGACAGTATCATTTTTTCCTCCTCATGCAGCTCTCCCTCCTGAAACTCTCGAAGCTGAGCCTCCATCCGCTCGGCATCCTAGTGGCAAATATGATAGCGTCCTTGTGAATGTTGATCCGATGCACAACTGGCCTCAGAGTGGGATTGCTGGTGAGATCTGCCTTACTCATGTAGGAATAAATGGTTGATGCTGTTCGAATAGGCCACATCATCACACAAATCCGCCTGATTTTGCGTCCAGTGCCACATGCATCATCACCGCTAATGCCATGCCTTGACACCTTTCTTTCCTATGTGCAGCGGTTTGATATCATACCGCAATCACCCTCCACATCAATCTCCACACCAAAGCGGTCACAACCAGATCCTGTATCAGGCATGTACCTTCTAAAGCGAAGTACCCGTTCGGATGATTCTTGACTTGGGGACATTGTCCCCTTATCGCAATGTCGTGTTCCTATCAACATCACTCCAAAATTCTATGAAAAGGCTGACCCTCATCTTTCAAGAGACAACAGCCTCGAGATAAGCACCGAATTCTGGTTAAATAAGTATTTTCTCAAGGAGCTATTTTGGAGTTTTCATTTGACCACGCACTAAAATTTCGAGTTTTGGAATTGGGTTCTTACATAAGCATTGGTTCAATTTTATTTGCGGCATGTTATTCCCTACCGTAAGAACACTCAACCCTATTCATGTAAAAGGTAGCAGTGACAATACGCATGCTGCCACTGCGTGTATTCCTCTGGCTGTATGTCTGCGTTAATGAAGTCTTAAAATGAGACGTTGACTGGCGATGATGCTACCGTCCGCCATGCGCAGATGCAGTGCATTTATCAGCAATGCGTCCCCACCTGCTCGTCCGCGCACCCCAAGGGCCCCTCTAGGCACGCCCAACTCTGCAGCGATTGTCCCATCCGTTATCTCACGAGTCTATTTACAGTCATCAACACATTCCCCCAACGGATACTTTGTTCAACCCATCATTCGATGCATCGCCTTTCCCCTTCGGCTCAGAAGCTGCCAACCTCGAGTACTCCATAATTTCGGCAATCTTGGGCAACCCTTCTCCTGATGCCAACTCACCCATGGATTCCTATCTGTTGTCCCTGCTGCCCTCCGCCCTCACCTTCTCTGTACCCAAGGTGTAACGCATGCTGTCGGCTTTGGTACCGGTGGTGTCAGTGGTACTGGGCCGTTCACTGCACGTACCCTCGATGGCCATGGTGTCCTTGTTATTGTCCTCGCAGAGAAAGTCAAGGGTGACGCCAAGTTCTATTTGGTGCACAGCGTGAAGACGGAACAGTTGTGGGTTAAGAAAGCACACCGCCACTTATTAAACTGCTTGAAGGTGAGTTCCCTGCCATGGCCTGTAGTTCTACTTCTGAAGATCTTGGAAGTGATGGCAAGATTCATATTGATATGCCGTTCTCTCGTCTTTTGGCCAAGCCTCTGATTATGGTTGTCCTCGTGACGCCTACCACCGTCAAGGTGGGCTTTGTCTCCGCTGTCCTGCAAACAGGGTACCATGTCGATCTTGGTGGTGGCGAGCATTACCCCCCAGCAGCCCTACGTGTCAAAGTTGCGGAGATCCAGAGCAACCTCTCTCCTGCATTGCTCAAGTCACTCTACATAAAGCACCCACGCCATTTCTCTTTCCAGCTCCCACTTGGCAGGAGATGCGCCGTGATGGCCTTCGTATTGAAGGATTTGCCATGTCCCATCCAAGCCAAGTTCCGTCGATGGCATCCGCCAAGTTGTTAATATCGCGACGGCCAATGCCAACCTTCCCATCATTATGCAATGGACTGGTGGCCGTGCTGGTGGCTACCTCTCATTTGAGGACTTTCACCAACCTATCCTCGCCACCTACTTGAGTATCTGTCGTCATAACGATATTGCTCTCGTTGCGGGCTCCGGCTTTGGTGGTTCGAAGGTACCTGGCCATATCTTTCCTGAGACCAGTTGAAACAATTCTTGTAGAGCCAATGCCTTTCGACGGTTACCTCTTTGGCTCCTGTGTGGTTGCTAAAGGGGCACACACCTCACCTTCAGTCAAGGATCTCATTGCTATTGTCGGTGATGCGGGTACATATGTGAAAGACACAGGTGGCGTTATTACTGTGCGCTCTAAGCTTGGGCAACCCATTCACAAAGTCAACAACCGTGCTGTCAAGCTCTGGAAGGAGTACGATGATTCTGTCTTCAAGCTTACTCATGAGAAGCGTGGAGCGCGGCTCCAGGATTGTGCAAACGTTTTGAGAGGCTCAATGCGGATTGTTTCAAGCCCTGGCTACCGGCAATGAAGGACGGTCGCGTTATTGAAGATCTTGGTGATATGACTTATGAGGAAGGTTATGCTTCCCCTTGTGCGTTATGTACGTCGTTCATGAAGAATGCTGGCTTGATCACTCCTCGTGGGAGACTGGTTACGCTGTGTCGAAGAAGGCTTTGCTGGCGTTAACGGCGGTGGGCCAAAAGCCTCCACCTTACAGTCTTACACGAGCCTTGGCAAGCCATCAGCCTTCGTTTCCAATTTCTTTGACATGTATCCCCTTGCGAAGGATCAGTTTTTGGCCTACGAGGACAAATCATACTTCCTCAAACATCGCGCAGCGTTCCGGCCAAATGCCCCTGTGTCGTTATTCTGATTTTAGACGACAGCTTTGGGGTGTGGGTCAGAAAGGTGCTATTTTGTTTATTGTGTCCAAGAGAAACGAAGCTGATTCTATCATATAGTACTCTCTGGGTGTCAGAGGATATTGAGGCAGTCTTCGACCAAGATCCGCAGCGCGTGGTCATCCTTCAGTGCCCCATCGCTGTACGTCACTCAATCATGAAGGATTAGACGACGACGACGACGATGCGACGAGCACGGTGACCACGATGACGAGAGGGGGGACAACGACACCGCCATCACGGATACCAACACCAGGCTCAGGAGACACTCGTCTCCTGGGTATTTTTCTTTGTCTATTCCTCGTGTTATTAGTGCGGATTCTATGACCTCAAAAGACGCACTTCTTAAACACAGATCAAGGATACACACTTCTCATCCAAGGCATTCGGACAACGAGACTCTAAGGAGACATCCATAGATGGTCGGCTGCAACTCGACATCTTTCAGTGCATGCAGCGTGAGCATAAACTGCGTAGCTATACGCTTAACTCCGTCTGCACACAATTTCTGGGGGAGCAGAAGGAAGATGTGCACCATTCAGTGATTACTGAGTTACAGAATGGAACTCCTGAGTCTCGGCGACGCTTGGCAGTATATTGTTTGAAGGTGACCTCTAATTGTAGATACACTAACACCTATTTTGAATACCTTTTCCCCTCATCAGGATGCTTACCTTCCCCAGCGGTTGATGGACAAACTTATGTGTTTTATCAACTACACTGAAATGGCGCGTGTGACCGGAGTGCCCTTCAACTACCTTCTATCTCGCGGCCAATCTATCAAGGTGTTGTCTCAACTCTTCCGAAAAGCCAATGATGAAGGCTATCTCATTCCCACATTCAAAGGGGAAGGTAAGGGCGTCCTAGTTTTTTTTAGTCTTCATCACTCACCTGTTTGCTAGGGACCGATGAACAGTACGAAGGTGCCACAGTCATAGAGCCTAAGAAAGGCTATTATGATGTGCCAATCGCGACATTGGATTTCAGCTCTTTGTACCCGTCTATAATGATGGCACACAACTTGTGTTACACGACGCTGTTGGACAAGAATACCATTGATCGATTGAATCTCCAAATGGATGTTGATTACATCCAGACGCCCAACAACGGTACACCATACGACTTTCTTCCCACTTAACATCAGCTCAGAACATCTCGAAAGATCTATTCGTGAAACCATCACGACGGAAAGGTCTTCTTCCTACTGTTTTGGAAGACCTGATCAGTGCGCGTAAGCGTGCGAAGGCCAACTTGAAGAAGGAAACGGACCCTTTCAAATGTGCTGTGTTGGATGGTCGGCAGCTTGCCCTGAAGGTGGGTTTATCGGTTGTGCACGACTTCTTGCGGTCTGCCCATTCCTGTGTGTGAAGATTAGCGCAAACTCAGTGTATGGTTTTACTGGGGCAACAATCAGAAAACTCCCCCTGTCTGGCCATCTCATTGAGTGTAACAGTGTATGGCCGACAGATGATAGAGAAGACGAAGGCGGTGTGTACACCTTGAATCCTGGTGGGGAATCTGTATGACCTCTTTCTCTCATTGGTCCAGGAAGTCGAGGCGGAGTATTGCGTCGCTAACGGTCATTCACATAATGCAGAGGTCATATACGGTGATACCGATTCCGTTATGGCTAGATTTGGGCCAAATGAGTTGGATAAGGTCATGGCCATGGGTACAATGCATCGCTTCTTCATACAGCCCAATTCTAATGACCCGACTCAGGCAGCGAGGCGGCGGAATTCGTAACCAAGAAATTCGTGAAGCCCATCAAACTTGAGTTCGAAAAGGTCTACTACCCATACCTGCTCATCAACAAGAAACTTGATCGGACTATATCTTGGATAGTATCGTGTGTCTCCTGTATAATACTGTATTATAGTCATTATAGATAAATAAATGTCTGTAGGGGTACGGGTGCGGTGTCGAATTCTGACTGTGCCGTGTGCCGAACGAAGACACCGTACCCGTCATGTGCTTGCGTGGAACATCTTGCTACCACCGACACTCGGGCTCACAGCCTCACACCTTTACCACTTTCTGAGCCTGTCACTCTCGCAGATCCGTACGGAGTCAGCACCCTCAGCTCCATGCCCACACAGCAGTAGCGCTACTCTCAAAAGAAGGGGTTGTGGTCCTGGGGGGCGGTGACTTGGGCTGTAAGGAGACACCGTCGATGTCTCTTTGGCCGCAAGTATGTTTTTCTTCTCTCATTTCAGTTTCGTTTTACTAACAACCTTTTTAGGTACTAATGAACTACAATGGGACAAGGGGGGAATGATGACAACCACCACCACCACCACCACGCTCCTCATTGCATCCCTTTTGATGTCTTGCCTCGCCGCCTTGCCTTGCCCTTACCACATCCTCTCGACGCCTTGCTGCGTCCCTCTCATGCCTCGCTGCCGATGCCTCGCCCTTGCCGTGTCCTCTCGACGCCTCAACGCATCCCTTTTGAAGCCTTGGCTTGTCGCCGACGCCCCACCCTTGCCGCCAACACTTCGCCCTCATCCCTCGACGCCTCGCCGCGTCCCTCTCTATGCCTCGCCACCAACGCCTCGCCCTCGCCGCCGATACTTTGCCCTTGCCGCGTCCCTCTTGACGCCTTGCCACATCCCTCTCGACACCTTGCCATGTCCCTTGCCGCCGACGCCCCACTCTTGCCGCCAACACTTCACCCTCATCCCTCTCGACGCCTCGCCGCGTCCCTCTCTATGCCTCGCCACCAACGCCTCACCCTCGCCGCCGATACTTTGCCCTTGCCGTGTCCCTCTTGACGCCTTGTCACATCCCTCTCGACACCTCGCCGTGTCCCTCTCTTCGCCTCGCCCTCGCCACCAACGCTTTGCCCTTGCTGCGTCCCTCCTGATGCCTCGTCGCATCCCTTTTGATGCCCTTCGACAATGACGACGATACCGACATGTGTGGCATGCTGCCGCCGTTGCCACCAATACCACCGACACATCGATGACGACGACGACGATACCGACGCGCGTGGCCTGCCGCCGCCGCCATCAGCACTAGAACCAGCACCATGTGTCAACTGTTGTCGCTGCCGCGAGGATGATACTGACGCATGTAGCATGCCGCCACCAACGCCACCTAATGGCTTGGTTTTACTTAGTGATGTTATGGAGGTTGTTCGGGGTTGGTCACAGGGTCTGAAGCGCAAACGCTCCATAGAGGATGAGGTAGTCGATTCGCAAATTACAGTATAGAATAGCCATTCTGTAGTAGGTAAATGTAGCAATTGTAACAAACCCGCGGTATCTGTTGATACCGCGGGTGATGTTCATACCCTTGTGCGTATAGTATATTGCTACCCCTTTCCCATACGGATGGCGGGTAATATACCTGCGCACGGGAGTGGGTATGGGTTGTGGCACAGCCAGCTTACCTAATGTAACTGTGGAGTGCTGTCAAGGACTGTCGGCAACAGTGGAATGCTGTCGCGAACTGTCGGCAACAGTGGAATGCTGTCGCGAACTGTCGGCAACAGTGGAGTGCTGTCGCGAACTGTCGGCAATAGTGGAGTGCTGTCAGGAACTGTCGGCAACTGTCAAGCGCTGTCAGCGCTGTGATGTCTGTCACACTCTGTCAGCAAAAACGCGGTTTGCTGATGCATTGTAAATCTAAGCTGTAAGCCAAGTCCCTGTAGACTACTAGGTACTACATTACATGCCTACTGTACTACCAAGTGTTACAGGACATAAAGTGGCACTACATAGCTCCAAGTCAATATTGCCTACTGAGACTCCATAGCATTTGCAGGCGTCTACAGCCGGTGAAATTTTTTGCTGATGCAGATGATGTCCTCCTAATTATCTTCCATTTCTGTCAAGAGGGTGATGTGCACACAACCTTGTGGTTATTCGAGATCAATACTCGGCGCTCGTGGTATGTGCTGGTGCGAATATGTCAAAGATGGCGGTATCTCGTACTTGCATCACCAGTCCATCTCAATCTGCACATTGTCTGCACAGAAAGAACTCCTGCGAGGGAGATGTTGCACATCTGGCCACCCTTGCCCATTGTAATAGTGCAGCCACATTTCGGTGGAAGCGGTGATGTGGATAACATCATTGCTGCACTCGAGCACCATGACCGTGTACGCCAGATATACATACCAGATGTTGGCCCAGCACTAGATCGAATTGCCACAGTGATGCAGGAATCATTCCCTGCACTGACGCGTCTCGATCTTTATTCGAAACAACCAACTCCGACACTTCCTGATACGTTCTTAGGTGGATCCGCCCCGCACCTTCAATCACTCGATTTGTGGCGTATTCCGTTTCCGGGATTACCTAAACTTCTCTTGACTACCAATAATCTTGTCGCTCTCCGCCTCTTATCGATACCACATAGTGGTTACTTTTCACCCGAGACGATCGTCGCAGCTCTCTCAAACTCGACTAGGCTGCGACACCTTACCATTGAATTTGCATCCCCGGCTTCTCGCCCTCAAACTACTCCACCTCCACCTCCACAGACACGCGCTCTCCTTCCCTCTCTCATCTCCCTCCGATTCAAATGTGCCAGCGAATACCTTGAAGGCCTCATCGCCCTAATTGACGTCGATCCTCTTCAATTTCGAGATCTGCACATATCATTCTTCAATCAGCTCATCTTCAACATCGAACACCTCCCCCGGTTCATCTCTCACGCAGGGATGCTCGGGTTATCAAGCTATGCCAAGCTGTTCTGCGAACGCTTTAGCTTCGAGTTCAAAATTTTCCTGCAAGGGGTGGACGGTGTCGATCGTTCGCTCGTTCTTAAAAATGGATATGAACATTTAAACCAGCAAGTGTCGTTTATTGCACAGATGTTTAACCAGTTCTCGTTCCTCCTGTCCACCATCGAGCAACTCGACATCATGGATGATTACATTTTTCCTTTGAACGTTGTCGACATGGACAACACACAATGGTTGGAAGTCTTCCAGCCGTTCATCGCTGTTGACACCCTGCGTATTTCCCGCAACTCCCAGTCCGTTATTATGTCGGCGTTTCAAGAGCTCACTGTGGAAACGGTCACAGAAGTCTTACCTGCACTGCATAGTCTCTATCTGGAGGAGTATGAGCCATCTGGGCCTGAGTATCAAGCAATTCAGCCCTTCCTCACTGCGCGTCAGGATTCCGGCCACCCTGTTGCTATCCACCGCTTGGAAAGGCCATTGGAGAAATGGGGGCGGTAATCGTAATGGCCTGTGGACCTGATCGACATTTGCTCTGAATTCATCACTCTCGAGTTCTTGGTATTGTCAATTAGTATGCTGCTCCAATTTTCGCCAGTTGTCTATGCTTCGATTGTTCGTTTCTTCTGCTTGTTGCTATCTTTATTGATATTGTTGAACTGGATTTGTACTATACTCAATATTCTCTACGTAGTATAGTATCGATATCGGTACCAAAAGCAGGTCTTATGAAGTACAGCTGATTTGTATGGCCCTTCACTTGGCGGTTGCAAGGTCGATAAACTGGCGAATCACACTCCTTACTTTTCTCCTCATACCCTCCCGCCAGTGCTCATATTTCCACTCACTCTCAACTAGCGGGTATGATCATGACCTGGGTTGTATTCTGGCTACTACTAGAGGTAATAGTACCCTATTTGTGTTCCGATGAATACCCGAAACAAAGGCAAGGTGTGATGGCCCCGCAGAGTCGTGATAACGCGTGTCTATCAAGTTCTCGTCCTTGCCGTTGCTGCCACCAACTAACTGTCCAATAGCCAGGCGAGGCTTCAGTTAGCTCGCAATATTCCTGATCCAGTCTAGCCCCGGATGTCATTGTCGTGGTTTCCACTCGCCTGTCCCAAAGATATGGTGGTGGAGCACCGTGTCATGACAGTACACCGTGCTATCGTCATCGTCATGGGCCGCCAATCGTGTCGAAAATGAGGCACGGTGGGAGAACGGCACCACCTTAGTCACCTGTAGCGCCATCGTTTTGGGGTATTCAAAGGCTGGGGCAGCGGCAGGGATGATGCTGCATAACGCCGCTTGACGGGTAACATCAACGTCAATGGCCCCTGTCATGGTAGAGCGTGGTGAGGTGGTGATTGATTGGCAGTGCTTGAGCGTGCATCACGAGGCGTGATGAATTCCCACGCTATGTTCCCTTCTGGCACTTTTAATACCCGTCGTCGTCGGCACCAGATGTCACAAGGTGATGCAGAACGGAGACAGCCTGCTTCGGGTCAAGGCGATAGGGGACGCCGTGAGTCATAGCAGTGTTACGCATCAACGCACAGATAGCCAGCAGCGAGCATAGGGGCGAATTCTTATTATAAGGAGGATAAGTGTTTGCTAAGATTTGGCAAGCCAAATTCAGTACCTTTCGTGGCATGTCCCTGGGTGCAACGTTAGCAGAAATAAAAGCAACACTTTGTGACCAGCAGTAGGGCGGCACGATTAAAATAAAATTTTACTTTACCTTGCTTTATCATGACCGTGACGACTCGGCGAGTTACAAGTTCCTTGAAGCGAGGTCGAATGATACGCTTGTCCAGATAGGTCTTGAGGTTGTTGTCAAGACGGAAGAGGTCTCATCGAAGTGCAGGAACTTGAACGGGGTGCTAATGCGCGTGACCAAGACACCTCGGATATCCCGGCCCGGGAGATCGAACTCCGAGTTGTTGGGCTTGTCTCATCACTAAGGACAGAGAACGCACAAATCTCATACCGCTAATCTTGCTACTATTCGATAGGCTCTTATAGGTATTTAAAAAGCCTCGCATGTTGCTTGAAGAAATGGCATGTTAAACTGAACACGGGATGGGTGTAGGTTGTGAGTTGGTCTTGCACTTATGCCGGCGGCCCCCGGATGAGTACCTCCTATCGATGCTACACCATAAAACCATCTGACTTACTAACCCCTAATCAGGCCCACTCAAAGTCCATCAGTCAAGCTCCCATTAAAGCAGTAGTACCATATCGCCCACCACTACCCCGATATATAGAACCTCTAGGATCTGTACTGAAATCTGTATGGAAGGTCCAGAAGGGAGAATGTGCGTAAAAGGAAGCGTACGTCCTGCGCGTTATACATACAATGATGATTTACCTGTGCGGCTCAGGCCGTGTCAATCGGAGCGCTCCCCGAAGATGTCCTCTTAACCATTTTCGAGTTTCGTTTGCGAGAGGAAGAGCGGCTCATGGCGTGGAAAACCCTGATACAAGTATGCCAGACATGGCGATATCTTGTGCTTGCATCGCCAAGCCGGCTCAAGCTATACCTTCACTGTACAGACAGAACACCTGCGAGGGAGTTGTTGCATATCTGGCCACCCTTGCCTATTCGAATTTCATCGCACCGATACAGTGACTTGGATAACGTCATTGCCACATTCGAGCGTCGTCACTGCGTATGCCGGATTTATCTCGTCCTGAGAGGCAACCAAGTGGAGCAAGTCGCCACAGAGATGCAAGAATCATTTCCTGTACTGACGGACCTTTGTCTTAAGTCGAATGACAATACTTTTTTTGTTCTACCGAATACGTTCTTAGGTGGATCCGCCCCACACCTGCAAGTCCTCAATTTGTACCGCATTTCATTTCCGACACTTTCGACATTTCTTTTGTCTACCAAGGACCTCGTCGAGCTCCGACTTGTAGATATACCGCAAACTGGTTATATATCACCCGAGGCGATGGCCACAGGCCTGTCCACATTGACCAGGCTCAAAACCCTTATCATCGATGTCGAATCCTGGGTTTCTCGCCCTACTCCAAGAACCCGACCTTCAGCTCCACTCACACACGCTGTCCTCCCTTCTCTCACCTACCTTCATTTCCAAGGTGTTAACAAGTACTTGGAGGACCTTGTCTCCCAAATCGATGCCCCTCAGCTCCGAAATTTCTCAATAGTGTTCTTCGATCAGCTTATCCTTGACGTCCGACAATTTCACAGGTTCATCAACTCAGGGTTGCTCGGCTCATTCAATTTTGCCACGGTGATCTTTTCCCGTTACGGTGTCTGTACCGTACTTCGTCCACTGGATTGGATAAGTTCCTTTAAACTGCCCAAACTGCGTATTCAATCTCCAGGATTAGGTCCTCAAGTGTCGTCTATGGCACAGATATGTAACCAGCTCTCATTCCTCCTGTCCAGCGTTGAACAGCTCGACATACTATACGACGATCTTTGGTCAACTTTGGGGGAAGTCGACATTGACAACACTCAATGGCTAGAACTTCTCCAACCATTCACTGCTGTTCGAACACTGCGTCTATGCATCAACATGTGGTCCTTCATTATACCTGCACTTCCGAGTCAGCTCACTAGTGGAGCGGCGACAGAGGTGTTACCTGCACTGGACAGTCTTCAGTTAGAGTGGCTCGATTCATCCACATCTGTGCAGCGAGCCTTGGAGCCTTTCATCACAGCGCGTCGGCTTTCCGGTCACCCTGTCGCTATCCACAACTTTAAAGGGCGACTGTCATCACTATGGCCATACCCGGAATTGAACAAAGGTCCGAGTCGATGCGCGCTTCATCCTCCACTCCGTGGTGCCATAATAAATGTTTGAGGTTTCCTTTGGTGATGAGTGGCATATGATATATTTGATTACCTGGCTGGCTTTGTAAAAATTTCGATTGAAGCTTAGTAGACTAGTCTACCAAAACAAGCGGCGCGCACAAATTCGAGCGAACCGCAGAGATACGTAACGCGACGACTGTTTCTGCTTCATTCACCTTACTTCGCTCGTGACAGTTCTACTACTATGTTTTATCATTATACTTGATTCACTGTCTCGTTCATTGACAAGTCTCGACTGTATGTAAGTGCGTAAAAATAGCCTGTGATTGCTCAAATGTAACTCAGCCCTTTGTTCCCGAAAACTCCCGTGTGCTATTTCACTCACTCGTCCCGTGTCTGCTCCCAGTCCTCAATGTTGTCTGCTAGTACGCCGCACCTTCACAACTGTTCTCTATGCTTCGAATGTCTGTCGTTCATGCTTCCGTCTCCCCCCGTAGATGTCGAGCTCTATTCGCTCTATATAGGCGAATATGTTGTGTGCGTGCCTGGACGGCCCTTTCAATCGGTGGCTACGAAGTCAATAAACCTAGGCATCCAATCATATCACTTATATTCGGCTACTACTAAAGGTGAGAACACCACTGTGAATGCTGGAACCCACGGCGAGGACAGTCCAGTACCAGCCTTATAACATGTGACGTTCTTGTCATCCTCGTCGCTTCCTCCCAATTGGCGTGCAAGCTCTGGATATCTGGATCCTTACATGGCCTTACACTTGGTAGCTAAGAATTCCATGAACATATAGGCCCATCGCTTGCTAGTTCTTCTCGTCCTACTTATTATATTCGTATCTTCGCTCTTTTCAACCCCCGGTAGATGTCACGATCGTGCTTACATTCCGGCTACTGCTAGAGATAATATCACAACCAGAGTCATCGATCATCGATGTCGTCCGTAGCTCCGAGTCGGGTCGCAAGTGCCAGCGGTTGCCAGCGCAAATGGGACTCGGACTGTCGGACGTGTCCGGTCCATGTACTATTTACGTAATCAATATATCCATCACCCCAGCTCCCATCGTTCTCAAACTGTCACTGCTACTGATCGAGTACTGATCGACAAACTCTGATAAGTACGGAGTGAGCCCCCAGTTTCTCCAGTTGTAGAAATATCCAGCTTTGTACTAACTAATTTCTAATCACTAGTAATCAGGCGCCTCGAAGATCCGTTAGAAAGCTCCCAGTAATTCAGCAATACTACTAGTATTGCCCGCCATCACCTTCAGCTCTTCGCATCTACCCTATCCTAGGTTATAGGACCCTCAATGGGGAGACTGATGTCGAAGGATACCAGAATGGATCTGTCATGCAAAGGGAATGATGCCATAGTGCTCACAAGGATCACTTCCTTGTGTGGCCCGGGCCGTGTCACAATCAGATCGCTCCCAGATGATGTCCTCCTAATTATCTTCCATTTCTGTCAAGAGGATCTTGTGCACACAATCCATTTGCGGTGGGTGATAGACTTTAATCGACCCCGGTGGTATGTGCTAGTGCAAATTAGTGATTGGCCCGGGTAACCCCCGGGTTTTTTTCCTGTACCCGTACCCGTACCCTTCAAAACCCTTACCCGCGGTGAGGGTTACGGGTACCCGCGTTGACAGGTAAGGGTCGAGAAAGGGTATCAAGGGTATGATACCCCTGTACCCGTGTGCTCGACCTGTACCCGTGTGCTCAAGATGTTCAAATTAGCACTAAATTAATATATCTACATGTAGGCTATATCTCATCCCAATCAGCAGTTAACTCGTCCATCCTTTCCTCCCCAACAAGCTCCTCCAGTGCTGTAACCTCAGTGATGTCCTTATCATGGACATAGCCCTGCAAACTCCATACCCCAAGGCACATGAGGGCACGCATCGACTGAACCGAGAGGCGGTTGCAAATATGGGAGAGAAGAACGCGGCCCTTGCTGAAGGTCCGCTCAACACCAACAGAGGTAGCTACAGTAGTCATAACATGATTAATATCAGATGAGTAGGAAATGAAGATATGAACGCGACCACTTACGAGGGATAACAAGATAATCAATTGCCATCCTTGACAGGCAAGGATACTCCACGCGATGATCATACCACCAACGAACAGCATCAACGACATGCTCAGGGTCGGAGCTTAGGTAGCGGTCGAGCTCGTCACGAAGCTCAGTGGACTCAGGTGCAGCAAGCGCGGCTATGTTGTCAAAGATGTTGTCGTTTTTTGACGCGTGTACAGGGACCTGTAATGCATGCAAAGAAGAATAACATGAGACGAAAGATATATATATGAATGCATACTACGCACCCTGTCCGAGTCACTCGATACTGGTCCCTGAGAAGTAGAGAGATGCTTGTAGGAGAGGTCAAACTCATCGCGTACAAGTTGTCTCGCAGCGTTGATCCAGTCGTCCTCCCACTTCGCATTCTTGAAGTACTTGAGCTTGTGACAGGGATGAAGGACTGAAAGGAGATAATGTTAAGCAATTAAAATAGAGGATAAATGTAGAAATACCCATTGCAATGCGATAGGTGTTGGAGAAATCCGTCTTTGCATAGTAGCGGTTCAAGGTTCGCTTACCAATGCTCAATGCTGCATGAATCGCAACAGAATACTTCGTGGAGAGGGCATTCGTAGCCAAAATTTCGTCAATGGTGTCCATGGCAGGGATAACCATGGCAAGGTTCGTGGCAGGGTATTTGGCCGAGGGCTCCCGAGAGAAGAACAGTGTCGCGTCCTTGAAAATCTATTCTGATTGTTAGCAGATCGTTAGAATAAAAAGTGTAGTAACACACCTTCAGCACTTCACAGAGCTCTTTAGCGACCTTCCACTCCTCCTTTCCAAGCTCATAGTCGCGGAGCTTCATGTTGCGCTCAGCTGTGATAGCATCGATGGCCACATGGTACTCAATGGCAAAGTTGAGCATATCAAACATAGAGTTCCATCGTGTTGATACATCCCGTGGCATCATGCGAGCATCGAGCCCCTGTTCTTTGAGAACCTCGTACCATCAGGGGAGGATAATAGTGGGCGAGTTCTTGATGGCAAATGCAGTTTTACGCAGCTGAGACATGTGGGATAAGAGATAACGTTACGTTTAAAGTTTTTTCACACACCTTGACAAGCATCAGCCGCACTGGTTGCACACTCTCGGTGAGCGCAGCAAGCTGTTCCGTAGTCATGGTATCCCTTTCATCCACCCACTCCTCCATGTTCTCATCCTCTTCGTCATCGCCTCCGTCATCCCTACTCTCGGCCATCTCTTGTTCCTCAACGTCGATGTCACCAGCAAGTTCTATCAGTGCCTCGGTTGGCTCATCAAATATCCTATTAGCCTGCGCCTTTGGTACATCAAATTGACGGATGATACTCTTGGCAACCAAATTGAGAATATGTGCAAAACACCGAGTTTGGCTTCCCTGCCCCTTGAACTCATCAATGAGCAGTTCAAGTTGGCGTATCATCCCATCGTTGTTGCTGGCGTTATCGCAGGTGATGCTCAAGATCTGATCCCATGTGAGTACAAAACCAACTCAATAAACTCAATTCATTGGCTAACCTTATGAGCGATGCCAAAATCTTCAAGGATCTTCACGAACACAGCCGCGAGAGTGAGCCCTGTGTGCGACTTTGCCACCTGAACCATATCAAGTATCATGGAGATCGGGGCACCATCCTGCTCGAAGTGGACGGTTACAGCAACATAGGCTTTGTGGTTTGGAGAAGTCCAAGCGTCCGTTGCAAAGCTGAGCTTGCCGTCGTAATTCTGGTAAGTTCACGCGTTAGTTTATATCACAGTTGATAAGTGACTGATCATACCTGCAGCATCTTTGCAATCCTTTTACGGCTGCGTGCAAAAGCTTTCTTAGTATCTCGAGAAACTGTTTCGGGAGAAGGTATGTAGTATCCTGGTCTTCCCGTCTTCATCAAGCACTGAAATCCACGATCCTTAACGATCTTGAAGGGACGCATACTTTCTGCTACCCATCGAACGATCTCTGCGCTGATGACCGATAAGCGCACATGGACTTGGATAGGGAGACCAATGAGATCATACCGGGCTTCAGTCTTGGTATGTTGTCTATGCGAATATATTACCTTGCCATGACCCTTAACGCGCTCAAACATAGCAGTGATGGACCCATCTGTCATTCTCAGGGACTTCTCAACGACCTCACGAGCAGCACCATGCGACTTTGCAGCATCTGCTCCTGCAATGGCCTCCTCACCCCAGCATATCTTCGCATGGCGGCGAAGATTGCTTGTTGATTTCCCATCGGCGGTATCAAGGAACCTCCGAACGTGTCGCCGATTCATCCCTTTGCCTTTACAGGCTTTCGCGTTGCATTCAAAGACATGAACACGCCGAGCTGGGTTGCCGACATAGTCAATGGATGGGACAGGGTGGAAGAAGGCATAGATCGGTGCGTTCCAGTCTTTTGAGAGACGATCTAAATTAACATTAGCGTACCACAGTCAGCCTTCTCATCTAGCGGATCGTACCACGCTCAGCCTCATCGGACTCCTCAACATCTGCCTCAGAAGAGTCATTGTCGATGTCAATCACAGATGCGCTTGCACTCATCCCGCCAACAACAACAGCCGCGTCCTCATCACTTTGATTGGCAGACTCAAGAAGTTGAGAGGTGTTTTCTTCTTCGACTTCCTCCATTTCGACGGAGCGCCTCAGTGGGTTGGCGGCCAATGGTCTAGATGCGGTGGCCATGGCTGCGGAGCCTTGAACATTGGCTGGCTGGGAAGCAGCTAGAGAAGACAGGTGCGTCAGAAGCTCTTTAATTCACGATGGAAGTGTACAACACTTACTTTTTTTTGATTTCACCATGATAGTGTCAGCGTTGTTTGCTGGCTTCTTGCCAGAAGGTGTCGTCACCTTTGCCTTTTTGGGTTCAACTAGGACGAGATCATTTGCAAGTGCCGAGCGCTCGGAGGCCTTCCGTTTATGTGGGCCATTGATGATGTCGGCAGGATTTTCTCCGGGTCGCAGGTTGGGTGACATTATACAGTAGGAGTGTTTGGAAGTGATTCTCTTTTTTTTTACTGTGTATCTGTTGCTCTGTTGATTACAAAATGGTACTGTACAGTTTGAGCGGGATCTACGTCGGGGTTGGTGCCCCAATATGGCAATTACACCCCCCGACCCGCCTCGCGGGTACGGGTTTGGTGAGGGTACGAGAAGCGGTACCCTTACCCCTACCTGTGCATACCCGCGGGCTGAACCCGCACGGGTACCCATACCCGTGCCATTCACTAGTGCAAATATGTCAAAGATGGCGGAATCTTGTACTTGCATCACCGATCCATCTCAATCTGCACCTTGTCTGCACAGCAAGAACTCCTGCGAGGGATATGTTGCACATCTGGCCACCCTTGCCTATCCAAATAGTGTCGCCACAATTCGGTGGAATCGGTGATGTGGATAATGTCATTGCTGCACTCAAGCACCGTGACCGCGTACAGTGGATTGAGATCACACTAGGCTCAGAACCGGAGCGATTTGCCACAGTGATGCAGGAATCATTCCCTGCACTGACGCATCTCGATCTTTGGTCGAATAAACCAACTCTGGCACTTCCTGATACGTTCTTAGGTGGATCTGCCCTGCACCTTCGACTCCTCTGTTTGTGGGACATCCCATTTCCAGGATTACCTAAACTTCTATTGACTACCAATCATCTTGTTGAACTCCAACTTGTATCGATACCACACACTGGTTACTTCTCACCCGAGACAATCGTCGCAGCTCTCTCCAACTTGACTAGGCTGCAATTTTTTGCCATTGGATTTGCATCCCCGGCTTCTCAACCCCCTGAAAGTACCCGACGTCCACCTTCGCAGTCACACGTAGTCCTCCCCTCTCTCACCTCCCTTCACTTCCAAGGCGTTAGCGAATACCTTGAAGGCCTCATCGCCCTAATTGCTGTTGATGTTCTTCAATTCCGAGATGTGGACATAAGATTCTTCAATCAGCTCATCTTCAACTTTGGACACCTCCCCCAGTTCATCTCTCACGCTGGGATGCTCAGGTCATCAGGGTATGCCCACCTGGTCTTTGAAATTTCTAGTGTCGATTTCAGACTTTCCTTGCAAGGGGTGGACGGAGTCAATCAATCGCTCATTCTGAGAAATCGATGTGAAGAATTAGATTGGCAAGTGTCGTTCATTGCGCAGATGTGTAACCAGTTCTCGTTCCTCCTTTCCACCGTCGAACAACTCCACATCACTAATCACAGCCTCAATCCTATTTTGCCTTTGGAGGTCGACATGGACAACACGCAATGGCTGGAACTCTTCCAGCCGTTCATCGCTGTTCACACCCTGCGTATTTCCTGCAACTTCCAGTCCCTTATTATGTCTGCATTTCAAGAGCTTGCCGTGGAAACGGCCACAGAAGTCTTACCTGTTCTGCACAGTCTTTACCTGGAGGAGTATGAGCCATCTGGGCCTGAGCGTCGAGCAATCGAGCGTTTTATCACTGCACGCCAGCATTCCCACCACCCTGTCACTATTCACCACTTTGAAAGGCCATTGGAGAGTTGATAATAGTTCGGATGGATAGTGGACCTGGTCGATAGGTGTGTATTCTTCACTCCCCATTTCTTGGTATTGTCGATTAGTCTGCTGATCCAAGTTTTTTCCAGTTGTCTATGCTTCGAATATTCGTCTTTTCTGCTTGTTACTAGCACTCCCCACTTCCCTGTATTGATATTGTGGCACTTGTACTACAGTATACTCAACAAGCGCTATGTAGTGGGGTGTTGATATTTGATATCGGAGCTGTACTTATAGCCCGGCCCGGGTGCCGCCCAAGCCGTGGGACACGAATTCTATTACGGGATAACCCCACGTTCTTGAATTGGTACTGTAACTGTAACCCTCTTCACGGACCTGTATGATGTTATCGGAGTTGTGGTTGGGCCCAATGCTGTATCGGTGACAAGTACTACCGTCATCGTAGTCGCCGGCAGCGCCAAAGCCAAGGTACGGCAAAAGGCCCTGCGCCATGTCGGCGATCCGGGTTGTAAGAGTCCGCAGTTGCCTGAATGCTAGAGAACCACTTACCTGGGGGGCTCATGAGCACGGATGCGGTCACGGGTGATCCCCCAATCCTGCATCTGTGGTACCTGTCATCATCCTCCTCCTAAGGTGGGCACCCTTCGTGCCACGTCCGCGTTCGTATGACCGCTGTTTGTTTGTCGTTGTTGTTAATGTTGACGTCCTCGTCGCTTGCCAGCCGCCTTTCCGACTTCTCATAGATGTCGTCAACAGCATTGGCCGCTCAGTAGGTACAGGCCAGCGCCAGGTTACTGACCATTATGTTAACCACCAAGTCAAGGAGGGGCATGGCCATGCCACCATGATGACGTGTCTACTGCCCCACCGCGAGGGAGACTACCTGCCATGGACCGCGAACTACCTTCATACATATTGCTGAGTGTTCCTTTCCCTACTTTCCTTGTTTTTATCAATCATATTGTGTTCCATCGTTGCTCCTACTCCCACTCGACTTTGCCGCCATCCATGCTCTTCAGTCTTGTTCACCCTCTTTTTTCCTTTCCATCATCTACCCTCAACGTCTTTGCGTTTCTCTGCTTTCAAGTTCCCATTGTGTGCCATCTTCTATTCCGAGCGCCGCAATGGAGGGGGGAAAGACTCACCCTCCCGCAACACACACGTGCTTCTTCCTGGTGCCAGGACTAATCATGTTGTGACCCCCTTTCTGTCCGTGTTTACCCGACAAGTACTAGTTGCACTCCATCCATGTGCTCATCTCCGATCCTCTTCTCGATGCCACCAGTTCTCAGGGAAGTACAACAGGTATTGCGATGACGTCTCTAGTGCCGTCAGTATACTTACATTTTCCATCCAGTTGCTGCACGTGAGGGCGATGCAGCTTTCTTTTCACGTGTTCTGCCACGAACAAACCACCACAACAAGGTGCGAGTGTGTACGGAATATATCATCATGATTCTATCTTCGTGCGATAATTTTGTCTGCCATCTCACTACTTTGCCGCAAGGGTGTACAACATTGGTAGCGACAGAAAGCTCTGGCCAAGTGTGACATTTTCCGCTCGGTCGGCTCTATGATTTCACCGAGATATAAGCGCAGCCGTATCATGCGGCTAGGATTCACCACTGCCACGCTTCTTCCTCTTAACACCCCCAAATTAAAGCCAGTCCACCCTAGTACTCTATGCTGCGGTACGGTTATCACCCAATGGCTATGTGCTGTATGAGGATGTTGTTGTCTACTGATCATTCTCTAGGTGCTATGCACTTAATCGCTCAACGGTCACCCGCGGAGTTCTCACGTCTATGCCCTCGGTATCCCACCTTCTGATGACATGCGTTTTTAGTATTATTCATTCGTCATATATGCGGACGAAACGTTACAGATAACAAAATTTGGACTCGGTTCTTAGAAACGCTATTCCTAATATGACATATCGGTTGATGCGTTATACGCCACATAAAAATCTCGACCAGAATATATATAAGTACCTCAACCCCACTCAATATTAGTATCGCCCATCATTCACTTACTTCCATCTCTCTAATCCAGATAATGGACCACCTAAGACCTGCAATACAGGAAGGTGTGCCGAGCTGTACCGAAACGAATTCAGCATGTAAACTGAATGGTTTGTCTTATACGTAACGCCCACGATCGTCACTTACCTGTGCGGTTCAGGCCATGTGACAATCGGAGCGCTGCCAAATGGCGTTCTCCTAGAGATCTTCTATCTCTGTCAAGGGGATCAAGTGATCCAAAGGTCCAACTGCTGGGTAGCCTTGGACCTCCGGCCTCCCGCTTGGTATACGCTGGTTCAAGTATGCCGAAGATGGCGACAAGTTGTGCTTGCATCACCAATCCATCATGGTCTGCACCTCGTCTCCACAGCATCGACCCCTGTGAAGGAGATGTTGCATATTTGGCCGCCCTTGCCTATTCTGATATTCTCGCGCCGATTCGTTGCTGGAGAGGGCAACATCATTCTTGTACTTGAACATTGTGACCGGAAATGTCGGATTCACCCCCTAGTGACAAGTTCACAACTCACGCAATTTTCCACGGCGATGCAGGAACCGCTCACTGTACCGACGCATCTCGATCTTCGTTCCGAGGATGAGACTCCATCGGCTCTTTCCGTGACTTTCGTAGGTGCATCCGCCCCACGCCTACAGCACCTCCATTTGAGCGGTATTCCCTTTCCAACATTACCGAAACCTCTTCTGTTTACCGGTGACCTTGTCTATCTCAAACTTGACCGGATACCAGGTAGTGGGTACATCTCACCCGAGGCGATGATCATAGGCCTGTCCGGATTGACCAGGCTCGAAACCCTCTTCATTGGATTTAAATATCCGGTTTCTCGCCCTGATAGAAGAATTCGACGTCCACCTCCGCTTACACCCGCTGTACTCCCGTCTCTCACCAGATTCTGGTTCCGGGGTCTCAGCGAGCACCTGGAGGATCTCGTCGCACTCATCGATACTCCTCAACTTGATCGTTTTTCGATAGCATTCCTCAATCAACTCATTTTTGACATACGACAAGTTCCTAGATTCGTCTCTCACGCAGGGATGCTCAGCTCGTTCAATCATGCCAAGGTGTCCTTCACAAAGGGTAGCGTCGAGTTCAAGCTTTATCCGCAAGGGGCGGAAGACCCCCATCGAGCGCCACTGCTCGCGCTAGAACTTCATTGTAGAGGTTTAGATTGGCAACTGTCATCTCTGGCACAGATATCATGTGGCCAGTTTTCGTTCTTCCTGTCCAGCGTGGAGCAGCTCGACATAAACAATATCCGTCACGATCGTCCTCCCACCTTTCAGAATATCATAGACAATCCACAATGGCCGGAACAGCTCTCGACCCTCAAAGGCCAGGTTGAGCCAACTTCACAGGTCGACATAGATATCACGCAGTGGCTTGAACTTTTCCAGCCATTCACTGCCATTCGGACACTCCGTATATCCCACGACCTGCGGTCCCTGATTGTGCCTGCGCTTCAAGAGCTTACTGAAGAAAAGGCCACTGAGGTGTTATCTGCACTGAACTGTCTTTACTTAGTAGGGCAGCATGAGCCATCTGGATCCGAACGGCAAGTGCTCGAGCCCTTCCTCAATGCGCGTCAGTATTCCGGTCGCCCGGCGCTTTAAAGAGTCCCTTTCAGAGATTGCGATAATTGGATTGGACATTGGTCTCGGTATATAAGTGTTTGTGCTCCACAGCGTTTACTCCCAACTTTGTCGGGCAGCATTCGTATTATACGCAAACGCTCTATGTAGCAAATATTGGTACGTGTGCCCAACCTAGGTGCTCAATGTATCGAATTGAACGGGGATATGAGCTTGAAATAATGAATGTGTATTGCTGTATGGCTGTTCCACTCGATTTCTACGAGGCCGCAAAGTACAGAATCATTTCATCAGGGTCAACCTTTTGATAATTGTCGATCTCGAAATCAGAATATGCTATGAAAATAAATGATACACATCTACGAATAGTTGAAGGTCCGTGGAGTTATGTTGTGGAGACATCCTCAGCGTAAGGTCAGTTTACACACACGCTGAATTCGGGACGGAACGAAACAACGGATCGGAGCCTCGGAAACGGAACGAAGAAAACATCGGAGCGCCCAAGCCACCTGATCCGTTTCGAACTACAACGATCCTTGCATCGAGGCGCGCCCCGCTTATACCCCAACGAACCTCCAACTGTCTCCTCGTAGCGGTCTGGGGCCCTCAGTGCTCGCTAGAACGTTAAAGGACTGTAATCTAGTACAAGAAAGCCACTGCCCTATCATATAATCTCTTCTTGCTACTATTTACCTGACTGGCTCATCCCCTTGTAACCTTGTTCCTTAGACTTATTTTCTTTTGAATTGCGCCTTCTATCTACTTGAGCGCACGGCGGCGTTCGGGTTTATAATTTACATGGCGACCCTTGTGCCCTTCAACATTCTACTGCTTTTCTACTGCTCTTCTACTCACAATCAAAAAGCTATTTATCTGCATCGCGTCTCGAAATTGTGCTTGAGCTCTGTAGTTACCGCGAATGAAATGTAATGTGCCAGCGAGAACACCTCTGTTCGAGCTCGGAAATCCTTGTGTGCCGTTCTCTTTTCAGTTCTCTCCTTTCTTCGTCCTCTCTCGCTGTCTCTCGTCTTCATATCGTGACGCCAGACCGAGCCACCGAGCCATCACACGTTGCGCAAGGAAGATTAAAGACTCCCTCTTCCTGTTTCAACCTTATCTCCTGACCTCCAGAACTCAGATGCGCATCCCGATACGCGCTACATCAGCACGAAACTTAAGGTTGGGACGTCGAATGAGAAGTCGTGCTCGTAGAAAGGGACATACAGCTCGAATTGACCTTGGATGCTTTGTTAGAACGAATCACTGATTCGAACGTTGCTTATTGGATCGCAAGCCCTGAGCGCTGGTCACAAAATCACGCATATACCTAGGGCGAGCCAAAACGATCCAAAATTGATTGAAGTGCTGGCAAATGAGGAGTGGGGATTGAGCCTTGAAATACGAGCGATGGAGCAACTGGAGAAACACTCTGACTAGACTAAGATCTGACCACGGCGCTTGGGCTTGGGGATTTGCTTGCATCAAAGTCATTACTAGAAATGACAGGAGCGGATGATTATGGATGGTATGCCAATAGAGAGCATGGTGGAGCCAATTTGAGGTCTGCGCTCTGCCAATACATCGTCGAGTTTAGAAGCAGCACGTATTTCACTGGGGGAACACGGGGGAACCATAAGATCAAGAGTCATCGTAGCTCCGAGCCATCGGACGTGACCGGTCCGTGCTGCATATTACGTAATACTCTCCGATCACTTGCGCTACTCCCTACTCCCATCGCCCATGGTCAAATTGTCACTGCTACTGATCAATAAGTACGTAGACAGCCCTCATTGGCTCCAGTTATAGAAGCACCCAGTTTGTACTAACTAATTTCTAATCAGCCCACTCGAAGATCCGTTTGTAAGCTCCTAATCAAACAGTACTATTAGGATCGTACACGGTACACCATCATCCTTCAGACTCTTGCACCGCGACCTCTCCTATCCCACTGGCAAGTTATAGGATCTGCCATGGGGAAAGTGGTGTCCAAGGTTACCAGAAGGGATCAGGCATGCAAAAGGAAGGATGACATAGTACTCACAAGGATCACTTCCTTGTGTGGCCCAGGCCGTATCACAATCGGAGCGCTCCCAGATGATGTCCCCTTAATTATCTTCTATCTCTCCCAAGAGGGCCAAATACACCTGCAGTGGGCGACAAGTCAGTCCCC
>QFDX01000078.1:0-25316 GCA_003315875.1 Lactifluus piperatus | reverse complement strand
AGAATTATGGAAATATTTGAGCATATAGGTCTCCAAGAAAGCTGGGGGGTTCTCTGCAAACACTAAGTGATCTGAGCTGCCAGTGAGGAGATATTGGGCAAAAAGGTGCAAGCCATCAAATAATAAAATATGTTTTTTTTCATGTTTTTCTATGTTTTTCTATGTTTTTCTATGTTTTTCTATGTTTTTCTATGTTTTTTTATGTTTTTTATGTTTTTATTATGGTTTTCTATGTTTTTTATGTTTTTTTTTATGTTTTTTAATTTTTTTTAATGTTCTTTTATGTTTTTTTAATATGTTTTTTTATGCTTTTGTATGTTTTTATTTTATTTTATTTATCTTATTCTATCTAATCTATCTAATCTATTTTAAGCATTGATTGATTACTGTGTATTTTGTCCAGCTCATATGTTGGCTTAGTAATCCTGACTCAGAATTGCCTTTTTAGGAAATCTTAGTCAGAATCAAGCCAATGAAATTGCTAAGATATCACCCTAGGCAAGCAATGAAAAATATCTCAAAAAAGAAAAGAAAAGACCTAGGCAAGCAATAACAAATATCTAAAAAGAAATGAAATTGCCAAGATATCGCCTAGGCAAGCAATGAAAAATATCTCAAAAAAGAAATGAAATCACCAAGATATCATATAGGCAAGCAATGAAAATATCTCAAAAAAGAAATGAAATTGCCAAGATATCACCTAGGCAAGCAATGACAAATATCTCAAAAAAGAAATGAAATTGCCAAGATATCGCCCTAGGCAAGCAATGAAATATATCTCAAAGAAGGAATGAAATTGCCAAGATATTGCCCTAGGTAAGCAATGATAAATTGTCCTAGAAAGAAATGAAATCGCCAAAATATTGCCCTAGGCAAGCAATGAAAAAGGACCCCAGGAAGAAATGAAATCACTAACATATCACCCTACTAGGCAATCAAATAACACACATGTCATTGCATTTGCCTAGGCATTTCATATCATATTTTTACTGGGCTGCAAATAAATGGTTTGGCAGGGCATTGCCTAGAAGTTATCATTAAAGTGGTGGCTACCACTCACTTGTGACTGCCCACCTGTTGCCCACCTGTTGCCTGCTGCTTGCCAGCCACCTTGCGCATTGCTCCCGATGTGAAGGGGGGTGCCTTTCTCCACAGCCCCTCCTTCTCTCACCTCTCACACTCTTGCGAGAGCCTACCACACCCAGGGCAGCCCTTGTGAGCCAGATGGTGAGCCATTGCTCGCCACTGTGCAGCAGGGGCTCCGAGTTTGGTAGGACCCGGGATACCACCAGTGCCAACGTGAGGACCACGAGGACCTAGACTGGCCACAGTCCAGTTTGTGAACCTGAACCTCAAGTGGGGGCGGTGACTCGGTGGTAAAGAGACATCATCAATGTCTCTTGGACAAGTATGTGTTTCATTCTCTCATTTCCTTTTCCATTTACTAACACGCAAGGACAGCGACATGAGGACAGTGAGGACAGCAATGTGAAGACAGCGACACAAGGACAGCAAGGAAGACATCGATGCCAGGACAGTGAGGAGGACAGCGATGTGAGGACAGCAAGGAGGATAGCGACGCCAGGATAGCAAGGAGGACAGTGACACCAGGACAGCAAGGAGGACATCAATGCAAGGAGGACTGCAAGGAGGACAGCGACATGAGGACAACAAGGAGGACAGCGAGGAGGACAACAATGCCAGGACAGTGAGGAGGACAGCAACACGAGGACAGTGACACAAGGCAATGTGAGGACAGCGACGCAAGGCAATGCAAGGACAGTGACACGAGGCAATGCAAGGGTGATGTGAGGACAGCGATGTGAGGTGACACAAGGACAGTGACACAAGGCGATGTGAGGACAGCGACCCAAGGCAACCCAAGGACAGTGACGTGAGGATAGCAACCCAAGGTGACCTGAGGACAGTGACCCAAGGTGACCCGAGGACAGTGACCTGAGGTGACCTGAGGACAGTGACCCGAGGTGACCTGAGGACAGTGACCCGAGGTGACCTGAGGACAGTGACCCGAGGTGACCCGAGGATAGCAACCTGAGGTGACCTGAGGACAGCGATGGAGGTGATGCGAGGAACAGTGATGCAAGGCAATGTGAGGACCAGCAACGCGAGGTGACCCAAGGGACAGCGACGCAAGGCAATGTGAGGGACAGTGACACAAGGTGACCCAAGGGACAGCAGACATGAGGCGACCTGAGGGACAGCAATGTGAGGTGGCCCAAGGGACAGCAACATAAGGTGACCTGAGGGACAGCGATGCAAGGTGACCTGAGGGACAGTGATGCAAGGTGACCTGAGGGACAGCGATGCAAGGTGACCTGAGGGACAGCAATGCAAGGTGACCTGAGGGACAGTGATGTGAGGTGACCCGAGGACAGTGAGGAGGACAGTGACATGAGGACCACACATGACCATGACGTAGCATAGCCTGTATTTTTACATAGATAAAATAATCACTCATTCCTTGTACACTGTGTGGGACAGCTATGAGGCTATGTGACACTATGACTAACTATGAAATGGGCCGGGCATTATGGGTTGCTAAGCACACTATGAGAAACTATGATTAATTATGAAATGGCTGGGTTGTTATGGGTTGCTAAGCAAGCTATGGGACACTATGGTAACTATGAAATTACCTCATATCTATGATCCAAAATATGAGTTTGCTGATGCAGTAAGGTCAACGTGGCAGCAACTGCACTTGCGAGTGTCAGCCTGATGCTGGTGCTAGTGCTGATGGCAGCAACAGGAGGCCATGTGCATGGGCAACCTCATTGTTGGCAAGGTGGTGGTGGCAGCATGCCATGTGCATTGGTAACATCAACATGGCAGTAAATGCACTTGCTGCATGATGCTGGTGCTAGTGCTGATGGTGGTAGTGCTTAAAAGTCCAGTCCATTGAACCGGAAAAAACCAGCAACTGGACCAGACTGAACCAGAAAAGGACTGGATTTTTGGTTCAGTTCAGTCCAGGTTACCCATCTCAAAAATGGCTAAACCGCTCTGAACCGGACCGATAAGAACCGGTTTGGACCGGTTCAAATAGCCATAAGGTACCCCTCATAAATACGCATCTTTTGAGTGCTTTTTTAAGAGCAATGGTCCAGAATTGCATGTGCTATGGCCAAAACAATATGCTACAACATAACCTAACTTGCATGACATCTCACAGTTGTAGTGCTTTTAGTGCTTTAAGGTCAATTCCTATCAAATTTGAGATCAAAAAACTGCAAAAGGCCAGTCCTGAACCAAACCAACCATAGCCACATATTTATAATCAATACAACAGGTCAAAAACAGGCATTGCGATGCCTTTTCTTTAGTATATGACAAGTCCAAATTTAACATATGTTAAGATATAATGATAACCACTTGTAAAGTCTATTGTAGTAGCCATATACCAATCTGATGACACTTATTTGAGTGTAGAATAATTACAAACATCAGTCCAAACTGGTTGTAACCAGTTCTGCCACAGAACCAGTCCAGACTGGTTTGGACCGGTTTTTGGCGGTTCTTTGTGGTCCTGGTCCGGTCCTGGTGGTAATTTCCTTTTTGGTAAACTGGTCCTGGTCCCGGTCCGTCCAAAAAAGGCAAAAAAACCGGACTGGACCGGACTTTAAAGCACTAGATGGTGGCAGCAGGCCACGTGTGCCAGCAACCTCATCATTGGCAAGGTGGTGCTGGTGCTGGTGCTGGTGCTGGCAGCAGCGGCAGGCCACACATTGGTATCAGAGTCATTGTCAAGTCATTATTGAGGTGCCAACAATGGTGTCATCATTTCCCCCTTGTCTCGTTGTTGTTGTTTATTAGTATCTAAGAAAGTTTGTTTAACCTTGTTAGTAAGTTGAGAGATGAAGGAAACATACCTGTGGCCCAGTGAGGGTGACCAGTGGGCAAAGGGCAACTGGTTGGGTCAGCTCACAGAAAGAAACTTGACTCACCAAAAAAAACAGTGACTCTGTAGCTGGAGCAAGGGGGGTAGTGGTGGCTGGGGTTAATGAGAATGGAAGAGAGATGAACTCCCCCTCACTTTTGGAGCAAGGGAGAGTGTGGTGGCAGGTGGTGTTGACAAGAAAGAAAGAGAAGAACCCCCCCTCACTTTTGGAGCAAGGGGGGGGGTGTGGTGGTTGCTGGTGTCAATGAGAATGAAACAAACAAACCCCCCACTTGCAGTTAGAGCAAGGGAGGGAAATATCTGTGCATACCCATGACACCATGGAAAGGCCATTTGACTTGGCAAAATTGAGATTCCTGATGCTTGAAGGTGAGCAACTGGCCACTGAGTCATATCTATGAAATTGCTGATGAAGCATGACTTCTCATCGCTTCTTGCTTTCTTACCACCACCATCTCCGGATTTTCCCACGATGGCCCCTAGGTTTCCAACCCCTCAGGATGAACACCTCACCTGTCACGAGGCATACTCTGTGAAAGTGGAGGGCTTGCCTCACGATGCCGAACTGCTCACTTCCCCCCTGTATGCTGACTTCCCTCAAATTTGCGTGGACAGATCACTGTGGCCTACCATGGCGGAAAGTCTAGCGCATCGAGCGGCTATGACAGCTCGTTCTTCGGCTCCAACCTCTCCTCCTGACACCATCATGCAGCTGGACGAGCCTGGCACCAATTCCCCCGAATTTTTACCCTCACTGGTTTTCATGGGGACTCCCATTCCCCAGCCCACCCAAACCCCCACCATGGATACTGTGGCTGGGGGGGCAGGGTCCCCCACTTCTCGCTACTTCCCACCTGGGAAGAAGCTCCCAAAGAAGAGGGCGCTTACTGAGCACACAGAACTCTCCGTGTTTGACATCCTCAACATCTTCCAACGCCGCTGGTTCCTGTCCAAGGACCACCTCAGGGCCCAGGCCCTTTTGGCCCAGAAAGCCGAAGACAGAAAAATTTTTTGGGTCAAGTTCGCTCCCCATTTCCACGCTCACCTGGTCAAGTGTGCCGTTGCGCTGGTACCTTGCCCCGTTCAGGCGGTGAAAAAGGTGATGTTCGTGTATATCTTAGAGCTTCTCAACGAGGAGGGCCCCCAAGCTTTCTTCGATCTCACCAAGGGCGACCGGCAGGCAACCGCCGCCCAGAAGGAGAAGAAGCGACTTGCAAGGAAGAGGAACCACGCATCGAGGCGAGACTGGCGCAAGGTGGCTGAAGAAGCCGTCAAGCGCTCCTCACAACCAGCGTGTACGTACTGCGGATGTAAGTTTGCGGCGCGGAAAGCGGCTAAGAGACACCGATGCCCTCTGGCCAAAGGGGCTAGCTGAGGAACTGGGACAAGGAAGGAGGACGTGAGAATTGCCCCCCCCCCAAACCCGAATGTGCCGGGCCCATCCAACCCCCCTGCTCCCCCTGACATCTCACCCGCTACTCTTAAGCCCAGCAAAAAGCGGAAGCAGCCCGTCGCTCCTACCTCTGCCCGCGAGGCCGTGCTCGCGCGTCACCCCGTGGACACGTTCGACTCCGAGTTTGCTTCTTCCACTCCTGCATTCGCAACGACAATCGCGGAAGGCCGCCACTCTGAGAGACTAAACACCTCAAAGAAAAGACGGACCCGCAAGGGGATTATGAAGTCAGTAGCTAAATAGTGTATAATGTCGTTGGTATGCTGTTTTGACACGGTGAGGGGGCGTTCCCCCCACCCCTGCTATATAAATTATTTCAAAAAAAAAAAAAAGCATGACTTCTCTGGCGACAATGCAGGTACTGAAAGATGCAATGCTCTTCTTTTCATGATCCACACCAAATCTTGCCATCATAATCCCTGCAATGGATGAGATCGACCAGCATTTCTCTGCTATTGTCACTGATTTTGGCTACAATCCCACAATCTGCTCTGCCATGAAATGAAGCAAGGCCTTGTTGAACAAGTACTATTCTCTGACGGACACCTCGGAAGCTTATTGCATTGCCATGGGTAAGTACATAACATACATTCCATTGTGTCTATATTAACTAGCTCTACTAGTTTTACATCCCTGACACAAACTAAATTATTTCAGGGTTCTTGAGTGGGAGCCTGAGTGGATTGCAACCACTGAGCAATTGGTTTATGATCAATACAACTCTAGATATGCCCCAGAACAAAGCAAAAATGGTTTGCAAGACATTTCTGTGTCGCAAGATACAGATAAGGTGCATCATTGGCTAGTAATTTTATTTCTTTGGCTGACTTGTCTAGACTTGCATGTTGGACAATATCTTTGATCATCTACCTGCTCTTGCTGCTCCCACACCATCAGATCTTCAAGATGAACTCATGGCCTACCTTGCAGCACCACCTGAAACAGTTACAAATGCCCTGATTTGGTGGTATGACCACCAACACCTCTATCCAACACTTTATTGAATGGCACTCAATTATCTTTCTATACCAGGTAAGCTCATTGCTTCTTGATCTTCTACCACCACCATCAGTGATTTTTCCATGATGGCTCATATTTCTCCATCTCCCTCACCACCCCTCATGGTGGCCACCTTGGCCAACATTTGGGCAGCAGCCCAGTCTGACAACAGACAGGACAATGAGACAATGGATCTTGATGCTCCTGATCCCTCCACAGCCCCTCCCCAGCTGCAGGATGAGTCTGGCCCTTCCAATTCCCCCAAATTTTACTGCACCATGGTTTTCATGGGGACTCCCATTCCCCAGCCCATTCCAAGTGAGATGACAACCAGGAGGAGAAATCCTGATGGCACTGTCACCACTCAAATGCTTGCCATGGATACTTTGGCCAGTGGGGCAGGGACCCACCCTTCACCCTGGCTTTTCCCTCAGGGCAAGAAGCTGACAAAGAAATGGGTGCTTTCTGAGGCTATGGAACTTTCCATATTTGATATCCTCAACATCTTCCAATGCCGCTGGTTCCTGTCAAAGGACCACCTTAGGGCCCAGGCCCTTTCAGCCCAGAAAGCTGAAGACAGAAATTTTTTTTGGGTCGAGTTCGCTCCCCAGTTTCATGCTCACCTGGTCAAGTGTGCCATTGCACTGGTACCTCACCTGATTCAGAAGGTGAAAAAGGTGATGTTCATATACATCTTAGAGCTTCTCAATAAGGAGGCCATCCAGGCCTTCTTTGATCTCATGAAAGGCAACCGGCAGGCAACTGCTGCCCAGAAGGAGAGGAGGCAACTTGCATGGAAGCAGAACTGTGCATTGAGGTGGGAACAGTGCAAAGTGGTGGAAGAAGCCATGGAGGGCCTCCCACAATGGTCATGCATGTGGTGTGGGCATAAGTTCGCATCCTGTAAGACTGCGAAGTGACACCAATGCCCACTTGCCAAAGGGGCTAGCCGAGGAGCTGGGACTGGGAAGGACACAGTGAGAGCTGACACCCCCCCTAAACTGAACACACCAGGCCCATCAAACCCCCCTGCACCCCCTGCCCCCCCCCATTGCACCACATAAGACCAGTAGGAAGAGGAAGACACCCACCAATCCTACCTCTGCCTGGGAGGCTGCTTTGGCCACCATCCCTGTGGACACATTTGATACACATCAGGAAAAATACATTTCATTTAAAATAACTTAAATCAACTTAAAATTTCTTCTAAGTGCTCTAAGTGCTCTAAGTGCTTTAAGCTATGTCCGACTCCAGGAATCCTCTTAATTTCACTTAAAATGACTAATTATTATAAGCTCTTATAAGTCAATTTAAGCCACAATCCAAGCCAGATCAGAGTGTTCACTTTAAGCCATCATAAGCACATTTCAGGCAGCCTTAAGCACATCATAAGACAAGGTAAGATGGCAATAAATCATAATTATTTCAAAAAATAATTAAAAACATTGACTATCTGACATATACACTACACAACATAAATACTAAGCACCTGCTAATGCTGGTGCTGGTGGCGGCAGTGGCAAGGCCACGCGTGTTGGTATCGCCCTCATTGTAGAGGTGCTGGTAGCACTGGTGGCAGTGGCGGTGGCATGCCATGTCTTGGTCGTTGACTTGTTGTTACCGTTGCGTCGCCTACTCATGGGCCAGGGATCTCGTGCACCAGGCGCGCACTGGCACAAGCAAGGATTTCACGGCCACTGTCTAACATCAGCTCTATGTTGGGGTAACAGGATAAGTAAACATACTGGCGAAGATGGGGAGAAGTCGTCATGCTCACTGAATAGGCACTTGCGCTCCCGACCCAAGCATGCCACGGAGGCCCTCTGGTCGCACTTGCCTAACCTTGCCTTAGTTCCTTGCTCTGTGCAATACAACCCAATCAGTGTCCCCTCCGTCAGAAGAAATCTCACCAGCACTCAAGGACATCAAGGCGGTAGTGGTGGTGGACGTGGGGTCACAGTGGTCGCGGCAGACGTGGTAGTGGTGGTCGCCATTGTATCATGTCGCTGCACCGTTGTCGTTGCTCATGGCAGTGTCATCATGGCCCCAGGCCAAATAACGTGCCGGGGTGGTGCCATGGCATGTGCGCCAGGGAGGTCAGCGATGAGGTGGGGGATAGGGATGATCGTAATGCTTACCCCACGGGCACCCTACCCAGGCCTCCTCCCCAAACATCCCCTCACAATCCCCTTACATCCCATTTGGACAGGGAGGAGGGGGGTGTATAAAAAATAACTAAAAATAAATAAATGTTGGTCAAAATCTTGAGGAAAACACACCGGGAGATTTGAGGCAGAGGGTGAAGTGGTGAAGTGGTGGTGGGAGTTGACAGTGAAAACCAACTTTACGCGTAAAGTCGAACGTCGAACTAAAAGTCAACCGTGGGAGTTCCAACTTTGGTGCAATTTGATGACTTTCGAAGTTCGACTTCTCTCGCTCGCCTTTACCTTATGTAAAGTGAAACTAACAAACTTTTTTTTTCTAGGTTGCCTCCCTCCCATCGAAAGGGATGTGAGGCTTACCTTTGCCCATAGGAGACCGCATAGGGACCCTCTAGGTACGCCCCTAGCCCCACTCCACCCATTCCAGCTTACACCAGCTACAACACATGGAGCGGTATCGGGACAGCAGCCCCCCACTAGTGAATGGCTGCCACCCACACCACCTGGCTGCTCCCCCCTCTTGCGCATCGATCTCGATGCGAAGGGGGGGTTTCTTACACCACCTGGTCCCTCCTTCCTCCTCCTCCTTCCTCCTCCTCCTTCCTCCTCCCTCCTCTCCTCTCCTTGCCTCTCGCCAATGGCTGCCACCTGTACCACCTGGCCACCCGCCCCTCTTGCGCATCGATCTCAATGCGAAGGGGGGTTTCTTACACGACCTGGTCTCCTCCCTCTTCCCTCCTCTCCTCTCCTCGCCTCTCGCCAATGGCTGCCACCCGCACCCACCTGGCTGCCTGCCCCTATTGCGCATCGATCTCGATGTGAAGGGGGGGTTTCTTACACCACTGGGTCCCCTCCTTCATCCTTCCTCCTCCCTCCTCTCCTTGCCTCTTGCCAATGGCCGCCACCCGCACCACCTGGCCGGCCGCCCCTCTTACGCATCGATCTCGATGCTAAGGGGGGTCTCTTACACCACCTGGTCCCCTCCCTCCCCCCCTCTCTCGCGCCTCGCGCCTACCACACCCAGGCAGCCCCTGTGAGCCAGAAGGCGAGCCATTGCTCGCCACTGTGCAACAGGGGCTCCGAGTTTGGTAGGATTGGGATGCTGAATAGTGTCACAGATGAGCTGCCTGCGTGGATTACCACCGACGCTGTGCAGGCAGGTGCGGATGACAAGCCACCGCTGCCACTACTCACCTCGCTCCCGCGTACACCATCGCATCACTAGCTGCTGCCAACGCCAAAGAAGCCCAAGATGACGACAAATGTTGCTAGTGCGGCAGTCGATGTGTGCTGAGGTGTTGATGTTGAGCAGATGGGTGCGGACGATGAGCCACTGATGATGAGCCACTGTCATTGAGCAGACAGACACAGACGGTGAGTCAATGTTGAGCAGGCACATGTGGATGATGAGCTGATGTCAAGCAGACACATGTGGATGGCGAGCGGGCACACACGGATGGCAAGCCGACGTTGAGCGAGCACACATGGATGGCGAGCAGGCACACGCGGATAGCTAGCAGGCACATGCAGATGGCAAGCCAACGTCAAGTGGGCACACGTGAATGGCGAGCACACACGCAGGTGGCAAGCCGACGTCGAGCGGGTACACGCGGATGGAGTAGGCACATGCGGATAGCAAGTGGACGTCGAGCAGGCATATGCGGATGGCAAGCGGACATCAAGCAGATAGACGTGGACAGCGAGCAGCTGCTATTGCCACTCATGAACACCATTGCGCAGGTACTGTCCTCTTTCTCACTGCTTGCCATTCCTTTTCTTTCCACAAAGCTCAGGCCCATGCCATTGGCTATGCGTGCGTGAGGGGCTTGGAGCTCAAAGTCAAGCTGATGCTGACACACTCTTAACTGGCCCTTAGAAACACATGGCCCTCCACTTAAATTGGCCTCCCCTTAGTTTTACTTAGGTGTTGCTTAAGATATTTCACTGTCTCGGCATTCTCTTAATCCACTTAAATGTCTCTTAGTCTACTTAAGTCATAAATTTAAGCAGATTTTAAGTGCAGTTTTATTAAGTGGTATTAAGAGGTATTAAGTAACTTTAAATGCATTGTATTTTTCCTGATGCAGTTTGCTTCATCTACCCCTACATTCACAAATACCCCTGTTGTGGGCTGCCGCTCTGAGAGGCTAAACACCTCAAAGAAGAGACAGACCTGTAAGGGTCTTATGCAGTCAGTTGCATGCTAGTTAGTGTATATTGTATTTGGTATGCTTTCTTGATGTGGAGTCTGGGCGGTCCCCAGCCCCACTATATAAATTATTATTTAAAAAAAAAAAATACCAGGTAAGCTCAATCAAATTATGTTTGGGGCTTGTTTAATACATTTAATAGCTATTTCTATTGATGTTGAGAGAGTATTCAGCTATGGGCAGCTTCTGCTCTCACATGTGTGAAGCTGAATGTCTGTCCAGGTGACACACTCTCTTCTTTGTATTAACTCATGGTACAAGCATGGCTATATCAAGCACAAGGATGTGCTTGCAATAACATCCCAGCCTGAGGTTGAGGCCTTTGAGGGACAGGAGCTTACTTTTGAAGAGAGTTAGGATTACATAGAATACTTGTCACAGTTTTGTGTGTCTTTTTTCTTAATAATAATCTTGCTTTCCCTTGGTATTTTTTATTGAATAAGACCCACTACCCATATCAAAATACCCAACCCAAATGTACACAAATACCCACTAGTAGCCACTACCCATACCCATCCATACCCACATACCCACTACCCATACCCACACATACCCACATACCCACTACCCATACCCATACATACCCACATACCCACTACCCATACCCACACATACCCACCTACCCACATACCCACATACCTACATACCCACATACCCATACCCATACACATACCCATACCCACATACCCATATCCACTGTGGGTATGGGTTACAACTTTGGTACCCCATGGGTTACCCCACTATTGTCTATCCACACCATCTACTCCAATCCCTCATGTCCCTTCTTCCATTACTCCACCTTCCATTGCCACTGACAGTGGTGAAGAAGAGATGCCAGAACAAGAAGATGATGAAGGTGAAGTTGAGGACATTCTTGTGGCACCACCACCTCTTCTGGTATTGAGGCCAACTGTAGCAAGTCAATTGAAGAGTAAATCACCAGTGCAGCCACCTGGTGCACCAAAGAAACCCAAGGCACTGAGTTAACCAATGTGGCGATTGCAGCACATCACGCAGAAGACAGCTACTGGGACTTTGATTCAGAAACATGACATGCCTGGCAGATTGTCTTTATTCCATGGCACACACCCTGATTATGAAGAAGAATCTCTGCCAGAAGTTACAATGGCCAAAGACTTAGTTCACCAGGAATCTGAGATGGTTGCCAGTGCAGTACAAGAGGTACAAGGTGATCCAAAGATGCTCAGCAAGGTGTGTTCATGCTTAGACTGGCCACTGTGGAAAGTGCTGGCTATGGATAAAGAAATTGCGATGCTGGAGCATGCTGGCACATGGACCACTGTTCTGAGGCCAGCAGGATGAAACGTGGTAGGCTCCAAGTGGGTTTATCACATCAAGTGCAAGTCAGATGGCAGTGTCAACAAGTACAAGGCAAGACTAGTCACATGTGGATTCACTCAAGTCTATGGGGAGGACTACTATGACACCTTCTCACCAGTGGCTAAGCTAAGTAGTTTCTGTCTCATTCTGGCACTAGCTGCACATTTTGACTGGGAAATTGACTTGTTTGATTTCAATGGGGCATACCTTAATGGCAAGCTAGATGCAGATGAGCAGATCTACATGCAAGAACCACCTGGTTATGAGGGCCAGGGGGTGGATTTGGTGAAGCGTCTCAGGAAATCACTCTACAGGCTCAAACAAGCTGGACAAAAGTGATATGATGCACTTGTATGTGTGCTTGCTAATCTTGGCTTCCAGGTCACCCAGGCAGACCCTGGGGTATTCTACATGTGACATAACCTTGACATCCTTATCCTCGTCGTACATATGGATGATTGCATTATGACCAGAAGCAGCAACTCACTCAAAAGAACAAGATTGTCCCCCATTTTCCCCCTCACATAAACATCTCAAGAAGTGCTATAACACTTCACATTTTACCTCACCTACTTCAACTTGTTCATTGCATGCATGCCCACTTGTGTGGCACTTAATCTACAAGTAGCCCAGTAACCTGTCTATCAGCTGGTCTCACAGCAAAAGCACTCACCACATGTTGGCCTGATGCTGGTGCTAGTGCTGATGGCAGCAGCAGCAGGCCACACATGCTGGCAACCTCATCATTGGTGAGGTGGTGCTAGTGCTGGCAGTGGCAGCAGCACACCATGTGCATTGGTATCCAAGTCATTGTCCCCCCCCCTCATCTCATTGTTGTTCATTGTTCATTAGGGTGCTGGTGCTGGTGGTCACTAGGTGCTGGTGCTGGTCACTGCATGGTGGTGCTGGTGGTGGACAGGGCAGTGGTGGTCTGTTACGGTTCTGAGGGACCATTGTGTGAAGTGCACTTAGTCGAAACGATATCGATATAACTGGAGGACTATGACCAATAGTCCTGTGACGATGACAATAACCAAGAGTCCTTGGTTAAGCAGGAGTGGTATAAATGAAATGACACAAAGTGCATGTAGCTCCCAATCAGGGATGGCCAGACTGCCTAGTTAAGGCGGAGTGGGGATTAGGGTTGCACAAGGGTAAGGGTACGGGTATTTTCAAGCACTACCATACCCTACCTGCAGGAAACCCTTACCCTACCCTATACCGTGGGAAACCCTGCCCTCATACCTGGAGGGTATGGCTAAGACACCGCAGGTATAAAACCTGCGGTATACTGCACGGTGTGTGGAGGAAAAATAAAGAGAGGCATCAGGAAAAACCTCCAAGTTTAATTTGTTCAAATTACCTTTAATTTGTCCAAATTTTGTTTAATTTGGGAGATTTGGAGGATTTGTTATATTAGGCAAAATTTGGCAAATTTGGAAGGTCCCCAAATCCAAAAACATGTAAACTTGGCAAATTAATGGTAATTTGGGAAAATTAAAGGTAATTTGGAAAAAGTTTCTGGAAAGCTTGCCAAAATTTCTTGTCACTTTTGCTCCCTTGGTGCATCTAAGACTCAATTTTATGCAGACAATTATGAACCAATATCAATGATACTTTATTGTTCCCATAATTAGCTACAACTAAGTCATATTTACTGGCCTCACTGCATCCACATCCACATCCTCATTGTACTCACCAGGTCCTCATCCTTGTTGGCCTCGCCCCATCTGCGTCCATGTCCTCGTTGTACTCACCATGTCCTTGTCCTCGTTGGCCTTGCCATGTCTGCATCCTCGTCTTTGTCCTCGTGGCCACATCCATCAACGAACGCAGGGGCAGGCGGGCGCGGTCGACGAACACCGGGGCACGCACGGTCAACAAATGCCGGGGCGTGCGCAGTCGACAAACGCATGGGCAAGCGCAGTCAATAAACGCATGCATGGGCAGGCGCAGTCGACGAACGCATGGGGAGGCGCAGTCGATGAATGCATGAGGAGGCACGGTCGATGAATGCACAGGCGGATGTGGTTGACGAACACGCGGGGCGGACGTGGCGACGAACGCATGGGCGGGCGTGGTCGACAAACGCATGGGGCGGGCGGGCGTGGCCAATGAAGGCAGAGGCAGACGTGGTTGACGAAGGCACAGGCAGACGTGGTCAACCAACGCAGAGGCGGGCGTGGTTGATGAACGCAGGCCCGCTCAGATGTGGTTGACGAACACACGGGCGGGCGTGATTGACAAACGCACAGGGCGGATGTGGTCGACGAATGCCCCAAACATCCCCCTCACATCCCATTTGGATGGGGAGGAGAGGATGTATTAAAAAAATAACTGAAAATTTTTGTTAATAAAATGACTTGAAGAAAACTCACCTGTGAAATGATTGAGGCCAGAGGGAGAGGTGCGAGGGTGGAAGGCGGTGGTGTCAATGTACGCGTGAAAAGGAAGTTGAACTTAGTAAAAAAAAAGTCAACCGCGGTAATCCGTGACCATGGGAATCGTCATCTAAAAACAGGCCGAACGTTGACACGACACAGATAAGCAGAGTTGACTTATCATAAACTAAAGGGTCAATTAATGTCCGATAAATTGACAAATAAGTTGACACAACTAATATTACAAATTATTTAAATAAACAAATGACTCATTTGTTATTTGACAAATTTTGGAAAAGTTTTGGTGGGCTTTGAAAATTGTGGCAATTTTTTGGCAGGCCTTGTAAAATTTTGCAGTAGCTTGGCAAATATTGGTAAAATTTGGACATGAGGGTTTTCCTGATGGAGATCACGCATGATACTTTACCAATAGCATAGGAATGTTGTAGTACATAGATAATATAAATCGTGACAAAGGAAAGGAGCGTGGATACATGTCAGGTGCATAGTGTCATCCATAAATGGTAATCAAGGTCGCCTATATATGGTAATTATACTTTAAGCAGCCGCGTAGATAAATTAATCGCACACAGATGTTGGAACACTCCTGGCGTTGTGCCCTCTTCATCAGCCGAGTTCCATCAGTGTGCACAGTAAAATTCATCATGGATATTGTGTATATAATACATTTAAGCACATAACTACGTCCACTACATCTAGATTACCTTGGAGCGCTTGTTAGAATCTGCAGATAAGTCTCCCTCGTCATTGGCAGCAAGTGCTCGCTTCTTCTTTGAAGATTGATACTTGCGGCGGCGTTGCTTGATGATGGTTCCAGCAATATCTTCAGTGGTGATGATATCGGCACGACTCCAGGCACCAATGCAGAGGCATCGACGAATCTGCATACCTGATAGTTGATTCCGAGTGAAATGGAGGAGTTGGCGACCCTGAGAAAAGACTCGCTCCACAGATGTCGATGTTGCTACACACAAGTGAAGTCAGAACACATGAGTTAGACGACTAAATAATCACTTACCTTGCACTGAAAGATAATCCAATGCCATCCGCGATAAAATTGGGAACGCATTGCGTTTCTTGTACCACCATCGTAACAGGTCCTCAACGTCTTCCACACCTGCCAATAGATAGTCTTCAAGCTCCTTTGTTACACTGTCGGCACCTCACTTCACTGAGATCTGAGTAAACATCAAGAAGTTGTCGTCTGGCGCCTTCTTACTTTCCTAGCTGGCTGTGAGTATGTATGTAACAAACGGAACACAATGAACCTTTAAGCTTACACCTGATGTACTGGCAATTGGCTGAGCATTGTCTGATGTTGCCTTGAGTTTGTGACAATAGTCCAGGAACTCAGAATGGAGGAGGTCCTCCGTTTCCTTAATCCAATCTGTACTATATTTGCGTTGCTTGAACTGCTTGAACTTGAGACCAGGATGTAAGCCTAACATATGTCAGTCTCAGGAACACTGCTCGCAACTCAGATAATGAGAACTTACTCATGGCAATGCGATAAATGTTAGATTGACTATATTTGATGTAATACTTCTCCATTACAGCCTTCCCAAGAAGCAGCGCAGCCCTGATGGGCTTACATATGACTTGACCACCGATTGTCCTAGAATTGAGAAGATCCATGATGTTCTCCATAGCGGGGATGACATTTGCGATCAAGGACGCATCCCTTGAGAACACAACTGTCGCAGTTTTGTAAACCTGAAATAGGACAATGTTAGTATATGCCCTGCATTAGACCAAGTCCACTTACCTTAAGAACAGTGATCAGTTGGCCAATGATCAACCAATCGTCCTCTGATAACTCATACTCCCGTAATTTGTACTCTCTACTCCCAGTTATGTTGTCAATGACTGTACGGTAGTCTTGTGCCATAGCAATCATATCGTAGGTTGAGTTCCAGCGGGTTTTGACATCGTGAGGAATCAATCGTGGACGCAGCGAGGCCTCAACACAAAATCAACGCCATGCAGGGAGCGCCTTGGTGGTAGAGTGGATGATCATGTACGACAGTGAACGGATCTACTGTAAGGCTGATGAGAATTATTTGAAAGGCATGAGCGAACAGAGACTTACCTTAGTGAGGGCAAAGCGTACTTCTCGCATCTCAAATTGCACATCTGCCAGGACAGTTTCATCGTCTCCATCTCCCTCTTCATCAATCCCTTCATCCGCATCTGCAAACTCATTGTCCTCCTCCTCCTCCTCCTCCTCCTCCTTGTCATCGCCTTCACCATGATCTGAAGTTTCATCAATTTCAGCTTCATCGTCCTCCTCCTTGACGTCCTCATCAGTCTCCAAAAGATCTGGCAAGTACTGTCACGTTCTGACACGGACTGAGACTTGTACGTATTTACTTATGTTTGGGTGGACTAACCTAGCCGGTGGGACAAGTAGGACCATCCAGGCAGGTTGATGACGCCCTTGTACAATACCATGTGATTGTAGAAGCATGTGTTTCTTAGAAACACATGCTTAAGACGAAGCGACATGTGTTTATTAGAAACACATGTCAAAAGCGCAGTAGCACATGATTCTCACATGTGTATTTAAGCTCTCTAGTACGACACTGAAGCCCTAAGCTTCAGTTTAGTTCAGAATCTGATCCCCAGTCATCCTCTGTGTCTATAGTCGGAAGAGGAGGTAAATTAACTCGCAGTTAATTTGCTTTCGCAATCAACTCTACACCACAGAATTACTCGTTAGGGAACCACCTCTCGCAGCTGATCAAGGAAGTCAATCTGTCGGTTGTGTGACAAGCCTTCATACCTTTCTTCAGTTCCCTGAGTGCTTCCCTCACTAGCGTCACTGTAGTGCGTTTGGAGGCAGTCGAAAACCGTCATATTCCTCCTCCTTCTTCCTCTGCTTGTACATCCCCACTCCGCCTTAACTAGGCACATCCCGGGCTGGCATTCCTGCTTGCCCTCTTAGTCGTCCTTGTGATCCAATTCACTGTCTATTGGTTCATTTTGGGAGTCGCCGTATTTCTAGTTCGGTTTGGTCTGGGTATTCTCCGATTGAGAATACAAGACTATTGAATGGTGCTCTTCACACGTATGGTCCCTCAGAACCATAACATAAACTGAAGCTTCTACCAGGAGGAAGTCAGTCGCAATAGGTGGCAGACAAAGTACAGTCACAGTCATCATTCCTCCCATCATCTACCAGGACGACGTCGAGTTCTGGCCAGAAGGAACACCAGAAGAGTTAAGAGGACTCTACGAGCAATTCCACGAAAGTTTTCGGTGTGCACAAGAGATACACACCGCCTATCAAAGAGGAAACCTATCAAGGGAAGCCAGTCGAGCAGCGTGGGCACTAATGGCAGAAATTTGGGTGCTCATAGAAGAGTTTGAAGACGCACTTGCTCGCATAAGGAGAGTTGAAAACTTTTGATTACTACTCCTCCGATTTTGGCAAGAAATCCAAACAGTACAAAGGAATCCCACCCTTGAAGGTTATCAGCGGCTCATCAATCTTCAAACGGACATCCTCTACTTCATAGCAAGGTTTCAAAGTGTCGATCCTACTAGCATACAGTCAGGATACTGAGTGGACAATAGTCCTTCAACGTTACAGGGACAATTTACCTCCACATATCAGAGGAGAAGCCGTTTGGAGAGAATTTGTAGACGAATCAGATAGGGATTGTTACCACATTCGAGCAGTCAACACACAAACAGGGCAACCCCAAGACCTTGCAATCAAATTCATCAACCACGAGTGGCATGTTGTCTTCTGGAACGACGAAGCCTACATCACAAAGCCAAGTTGTGTAATAGCAAAGGAAACATACCTGGAGTACGGACTAGGGTGGTATCGAGAAACAGACGAAAGCCACCCCGATTATTCACCACACACACCTGTCTCTCCTCATGAATTCAGGCACACACCTCACGATAGTGACGAGGATGAGCCTGCCACTGTTCAGCAAGAATCCGCAGTATCCATTCCAACACTTGTAGTCACCCCAACCACCGAAGTGGTTACAGAACCAGACATTGACATTGACACTGCCCTACTCCAAGTAGGAACTGACTTCATATCCCTTACACACGAAGGAGTTATGTCAGAACCCCTTCCCTCAGCACCAGCAGCAGCTGAAGAACCTCACCCCTGGGAGATGCTGGATGTGGCAGCAGAAGCAGCAAGTGCACGAGCACAACGAAGGGCAACGCTGTCACCAATATTCATACGATCAGCGACAGCCAGTGGCTCTCAAGTTCGAGGAGGGGGAGGGCCTCCTGGGGGAGGATCCCCGGGAACAGGAGCAGTCGCCCTCCCAGCACAACCACCACCTCCACCAGGAGGAACATCGGGGAATCCCCCATCTGTCTTCGCAGGAGAACGATCTAGGAGCGAAGAATTCATGGGAGAGTTCCAACACTATTGGCGACTTAATCCCTCACACCCAAACCTGGCTGTACCCGCCCAACGAATTGTTTGGTTCCTCACCTACATGAGAGGACCTCTTGTAGACGATTGGGTCAAAAAGAAAATGGACGAACTAGACGATGCACTGAATGGAGGAGCGAATCCAAATGATGATCAGTTATGGGTGGACTTCAAAGCGAGCTTTGAATCCTCCTTTACAGACACATCACGACAACAACAAGCGTTCAATGAGCTTGTGAGCCTTACCATGCAAGGGAAGGACTTGGATGGATACATTGTGAAGTTTCACACCCTCCTAAACTGAAGTGGATGGCCAGCAGATCACCCTTCAAGTATATTCCAATTCCGAAAGGGACTACCCCCAGCTCTTCATAAAGCCATCAGAGCTCATATGCCTTGAGGAGGAACGAAGACCTTGGGAGATTGGCAGAAAGCGGCTCAAGAAGAGCAAGCACAATGGATCGAAGACGAAGCCGAAGGTTTCAACCTTCATGGGCCAAAGAGGAATTGGAGGCAGAACCTTCAAGGACATAAATTGTGGACCAAGAAAGGGCTGCCACCACGAGGAGGATCGTCACGAGGATGGCAGCAGCGTGACCCTAATGCCATGGATGTAGATCTGGCACGAGTAGGACAAATGACAGAAGAGAAGAAGAAGAAACTGGCTGCTGAAGGACGATGCTTCTTCTGCGAAAGACAAGGACATGTAGCGAGGAACTGTCCCAAGAAGCCTAAGCCAAACCAAGGACAGAGAGGATCATCAGCAGCAGTTAAAGCGACAAAGGAAGAAGACAAAGAAGATAAAGAAACTGTACCAATGACGTCTCAAGCCATGCTCCAATATTTCCAAAGCCTGAATGAAGAAGACCGAGACACGATTGTGGAAGATATGATGAAGCTCGACAACGAGGATTTTTGAAGGGCCTGAGGATGGTGGTCGACCCTCAGGACGATACGCAGAATGTCCCAATGTATATTAGAAGAATTCGTAGTCTCAAATTACCAGTGACATTCTCAAGCATGCGTATACAGACCGACGAAGTAGCCCTCATCGACAGTGGGGCTACAGAAAACTTCGTGGACTATCGACTAGCAATCAAGTGGAGGCTAGGACAAAGAAAATTAGAAGTACCACGACCAATCTTCAATGTGGATGGAACAGGCAACAAGGCAGGAAGTGTGACGGACTATTGTATCCTCAGAACATATGTAGGAAACAAAGAGGTCCTACAACAATTCTACATCACCAATCTAGGCGATGATCGACTCATTCTTGGTTACCTGTGGCTACAACACTTTAACCCTGACATCGACTGGGCGGAAGGACAACTAAAGGATGGAACAATACAAATAGAGACAAAGTGGTTCAAATGGAAGGAACAGAGGCGAAGAATGAGGAGCCAGAGGGTGGCCACACCTGAAGGTCTGAGCGAAGGAGAAGAGATCATCATCATAGCAAGGAACATCGCCCAGGAATGGGCCATAGTAGCCAACAAGAAGAAAACCCTGACAGCCCAAGATGTCCCTCAGGAATATCAACAACACGCTCAAGTGTTCTCTGAAGAAGCAGCTAAATGCTTCCCTCCAGCACGACCAGAAGATCACCCAATCAAACTGGTCCCAGATGCACCAGCGTCGATCAATTGCAAGGTGTACCCTCTCACTAAGGCAGAGCTAGAGGTGACAGAAAAATTCATAAGGGAAAATGAAGAACTTGGGTATATTGAAAAATCGGACTCCCCCTGGTCGACGCCCTACTTCTTCATCAAAAAGAAGGATGGAAGTTTGCGACCCATACAAGATTATCGAATGGTCAATAAGTACACGATACGAGACACTTATCCCATCCCTCGAATCAAACAGATTCTTGAAGGACTTGATGGGAAAGAGTTGTTCACTGCGTTGGACATCCGATGGGGATACAACAATATTCGAATCAAACCAGATGACAAGTGGAAAGCAGCGTTCAAAACACCCATAGGGCTATACCAACCACTTGTTATGTTTTTCGGACTCACAAATCCACCAGCCACATTCCAAAGAACCATGGACCAGATCTTTCAACCCCTTAAGAACAAGTACCCAGGAATGCTCTACGTGTACATGGACAATATCTTGATAGCAACACCGAACGACCTTTCTCTGCACCGAGAAATAGTGCACCAAGTACTTGCGCTCCTCGAAAAGGAATCTTTTTTCTTGAAGCCATCAAAGTGTAAATTCGAGCAGACCAGCATAGACTACCTAGGCATATGAGTCGAGCGAGGAACCATTCAAATTGACCCCACAAAATGTGATGGACTAGCAGATTGGCCAAGGGAACTCAAAACAGTGAGACAAGTCCGAAGCACATTAGGCGTTTTAGGATATCAAAGACCCTTCATTCAAGACTTCGCCAAATTGGCAAAGCCCCTCACTTCACTGTTGAAGAAAGGACAAAGCTTCCAGTGGACAGAGGAATGTACTCAAGCATTGGACCGCCTCCTCAAAATAGTGGCCAATGATCCAGTACTGCACCACCCAAACTATGACAAACCTTTCTTCTTGGAAGTAGATGCGTCTCAATATGCAACTGGGGCGATCTTATATCAGGAAAACGAACATGGACACCTTTGCCCAGTGGGATACCACTCACGTACCCTTAATGAGGCAGAGAGGGGATATGATGTTCACGATAGGGAACTTCTAGCAGTCATTAGAGGACTCAGAAACTGGCGACACATCTTATTGTCATCTCCCTACAAAATCACAGTGTACACGGATCATGCCAACCTCACTTACTATCGATCCCCACAAAGGATAAACCGACGAGTGGCCAGATATCTTGCAGACCTTTCAGAGTATGATTTCACCTTGATACACAAACCTGGAAAGACAAATCGTGCAGACCACCTCTCACGACACCTGGGCTATGACACTGGACTTCATGACAATGATGAAGTACTTGTCTTACCAGAAAGGCTCTTCGCACAAGCACTGCAACTCGGAGGACTCAAGGCAGAAGTAGCAGGCCAGCAAGGAGGGCGACCCGAAATCAATGATTGGAAGACCACATGGCCCATTGAAGAAAGGGAAGGAGTGTTCTACCACCATGGACGAATGGTAGTCCCACAAATTCCAGATTTACAACGACGGCTCCTCCAACAATATCATGATCACATAACAGCAGGACACCCAGGCATTAGGAATACATTGCACGCACTAAGTCAAGACTTTTGGTGGCCTGCAATGCGAGCCTTTGTTACAAACTATGTAAAAGGATGTGCAGTGTGTCAAAGTACGAAACCCAATACAGTTCGGGCAAAACCCCCTCTATTCCCAATCACGACGATCTCAGGAGCTCCTCCCTTCCAAACAGTAGCTATGGACTTGATCACGGACCTCCCTGAAAGCCAGGGAAAGGACGCCATACTCACAATCGTCGATCATGATTGCTCAAAAGCTGCAATCTTTATTCCATGCACCAAAATGGTAACTGCAGAAGAACTGGCTCAATTGTATGCCCAACACGTCTTTCCTCACTATGGAGCACCCCAGAAAATTATCTCAGACCGAGACACCCATCTGGATGCCAAATTCACGCAAGCACTGTGTACCCTCTTAGGAATTTCACAGAATATGAGCACAGCCTATCACCCCCAAACTGATGGCCAGTCCGAAAGAGCCAATCAAAGTGTGGAACAATTCCTTCGCATCTATGGGAATGTTCAACAAGACAATTGGGCTGCACTTCTTCCCATGGCACAATTTGTAAAGAACAGCTGGCCAAATGAAACCACAGGACGGACCCCATTCAAGCTCCTTATCAGCTATACTCCGATGCTCCAAGTGAAACACCAGAACACATCACTTCCAGAGATCAATCGAAGGCAGGAGTGGCTGAAACAATTACAAGAGGATGCACAGGAAGCTATTCTCCGGGTGCAACAGTTCATGACCAAGAGAAGTGGGTGCAAGAAGGGGCAGTACTCCTATATCCCTTACAAGGAAGGCGATTTGGTATGGCTCGAGGGGACAAACCTGAAACTCACACACCCACTGGCCAAATTGGCACCTAGGCATTACGGACCCTTCCCTATCGAGAAGGTAGTGTCTCCGATTGTTTTCTGACTCACACTCCCATCACATTGGAAAATCTTCAACGTCTTCCATGCCTCCCTTCTCACACCATATAAGGAGACGGAGGAACACAGGCGCAATTATGTGGAGCCACCACCAGAAATGATCGAGGACGTACCAGAGTACGAGGTGGAGCAGGTACTGGGAACGAGGAGATATGGGCGCAAGAAAAAGCTTCAATACCTCCTTCAATGGAAAGGATACTCTCAGGCTCATGACAGTTGGGAGCCAGCTGACCAGGTCCACGCCCCTGAGCTGATCGAAGAATTTTACCACCAGAACCCACAAGCAGTACGGCAAATGTATATAAATCCCCAAGAAGAAGAGGACCCCCCATCATACCACTCTACTCCTCATCCCATGTCTCCTACATACACCGATGCCAGCACACAGACATTCTATCCATTCCGCAGCAAGAACAACGTTCTCGAACTCCTCGACGTCGCCATGGGCATGCCCCCCAATTGCACGATTGATGGTGGAGCTGGGGACGCCTCCCCCATCTCCCATGCCGACCCTTTCGTACCAAAGCCATTATGCTATGGGGGAAGTCTCTCCCCCATCGCCTGTCCTCCTAGCCCACCAACTACAAGAGATTTTATCTCAGGACCACTGGAGGATGACTCCTCCCCCTCTTCCTCCTCGTCTGCCACCTCTCCCCCCTCTTCAGAATGCTCTGACTGCTCCTGCGCCCCCGCTTCATCGCTGGATATGCATGGCCATCCTTATCGAACCGTCGGGGGAGCTACAGGAAGTACTAACCATGCGTGTCCCAGCAGGGATGGAACTACGCTACGAAAACGGCAGTATAGCGATGGTGAGACCAACAGGGATGGAAGAGGAGATTGCAAGCAACTTCGTGCAGATGAGTATCAGGAGCGACCGACCCCCTGCCGAGCACGAAACTCCTATATCAGAAACCCTGCCAAACACCGCCCACGCGGCTGCAAGGTCGCGTCAAAATGTTTCTTTTGCGAGCAGGGACGTCATCCTGGGGTAAGGTGTCATTTCCCTCACACCTTCTGTACCCCCAGGACGTGTTGGGTGCCTAAGGGGCATCCACATCGAGGAAAAGGTTGTCACATGGCAGGTATGGATCAGGGGTTGTGGGACGATCACTTTGCGAACTGGGTTCCCCAGTATGACGAGGACTTCTAACTACGATAGGTGGACACTATCGCCCTAAGAAAGGGGGTAGTGTCATGTTTTGACATGGACTGAGACTTGTACGTATTTACCTATGTTTGGGTGGACTAACCTAGCCGGTGGGACAAGTAGGACCGTCCAGGCAGGTTGATGACGCCCTTGTACAATACCATGTGATTGTAGAAGCATGTGTTTCTTAGAAACACATGCTTAAGACGAAGCGACATATGTTTATTAGAAACACATGTCAAAAGTGTAGTAGCACATGATTCTCACATGTGTATTTAAGCTCTCTAGTACGACACTGAAGCCCTAAGCTTTAGTTTAGTTCAGAATCTGATCCCCAGTCACCCTCTGCGTCTATAGTCGGAAGAGGAGGTAAATTAACTCGCAGTTAATTTGCTTTCGCAATCAACTCTACACCACAGAATTACTCGTTAGGGAACCATCTCTCGCAGCTGATCAAGGAAGTCAATCTGTCGGTTGTGTGACGAGCCTTCATACCTTCTTTCAGTTCCCTGAGTGCTTCCCTCACTAGTGTCACTGTAGTGCGTTTGGAGGCAGTCAAAAACCGTCATATTCCTCCTCCTTCTTCCTCTGCTTGTACATCCCCACTCCGCCTTAACTAGGCACATCCTGGGCTGGCATTCCTGCTTGCCCTCTTAGTCGTCCTTGTGATCCAATTCACTGTCTATTGGTTCATTTTGGGAGTCGCCGTATTTCTAGTTCGGTTTGGTCTGGGTATTCTCCGATTGAGAATACAAGACTATTGAACAGTGCTCTTCACATGTACGGTCCCTCAGAACTGTAACATTCCCTCCCCCATAATGCCACCCTCATCCCCCTCAACGCATGCCAGCAAAGTATTCTGGTGTCTTGCATGTTCAAATAAGGTCAAGAATGGGAAAAGGTATGTCAGTGATTTCGAGATCTGATCCATTTACCAATGCTCGCTGCAGAAACAACGCACTCAAGCCATACATTGACGCCGCAAGATGGATTCCACTTTCCATCCACCCCTTTTCTTCAGTCACAACCATTCTTTATGCTGGTATCTCTCAGGGCGATGGAGAAGATGAGGGACTGACAATGTATGGTTCCATTCATCTTCATATATGCGGTGTTCTGAGATAAGATTTAGGTTTACTGCAGCCAAG
>QFDX01000073.1:1529-23544 GCA_003315875.1 Lactifluus piperatus | reverse complement strand
TATGATACACTATTTTCATAGAGAATCTATTGATGTACAAGCTCATTCATAAATATTGATGGCTATGTAATTTTTCTCAGCAACATGGATAAGAATGGATAAGAATGGAGGGAATGGACAAGAATGGAGGGAATGGACAAGAATGGAGGGGATGCATTGTGGCAGTATGGCATGGAACACAAATACAACTCTTATATTGGGTTTGATAATGAATTCATGCCCTTAGCAATTCTATGGAGACATGTTACATTCTGGTGCATACCAATAGAGCACCATATATGTCCCCCTCCATAAATCCCTGAATGGTTACATTGTGTCTCTATTTTATTATTAGACTTACATCTCTTATGCATAAAAATACAGCTACTTGTATTTTGTCACTTCAAAGAATACCCCTGCAACTACATCTATTGAAATCAACTCAGCAATGCATTGTGACCATGAGGATAGACATGTGACATCACCCTCCAACCCTCAGCAATTTTCTGGCACTTTTAATGATGAAGCTGGATCCCAGGGATGGGCAGCTTTTACCCACTCAAGAGACTTCCTGAGGTTGCAACACGAGTAGTGGCTGTGGCTAACATGATAGACACTCAACCCCCCACCATTGCCACCCTCAAACACACTGTGAAAGCTGAGGCTCTAAACAATTGGGAGAAGATATGGCTCAGCAATTCACACAGGAACCCAGCCTACCATGCCCTCCACTACCCCCCCTCAGGTCAACCCCCAGAATTTGTCTCCGGGATTGAGAATTTTGCCAGGCCCATCTTCTGCACTGCTATCCAATTACTGACAGAGCATGCATTTACAGGGGAATATAACACTAGACACTGGCCACAGGCCCCCAACCTGCACAGCTGCCAATGCAGAGAAACCCTGACTCAAACCATCGACCACATCATTACTCAATGCCCCCTGTTCAACGAGGCTTGAGAATGGTTCCTTAGACCAGTCTCCAAGACCCTCTCCAGCCCAATCATCTTTGGCACTAAAGCAGGTGGCACTGCCCTTGCCAACTTCATAGAAGCAATGCAGGCTTGCGTAAGACCCAGGAGGCATCCAGTTGAGGACCATGGGTAATTCATTAGGGCCCATGCACCTCACTGACATCCCTTTTCCATCAGAAACATCCCCCCCACACTTAGTTAGAAAATCAGCATCCCCCTCTATCCAGGTCGCTTCCATTAGCTACTTTATTAGAGTATGCAACCAAGTGCATCTTTGTTCTATGTAAACATGCTGCACTATAGAAATGCTGATTCCAAAAAAAAAAAAAAAAATTCCAGAAAAATATCCATACAGACCTTGATAAATTTGCTAAAAAGGTATCTCCTTTAAAGTTTAAGGCTCATACAAGCAAGGAGAAGCCAAAAGTATATATAGAGGGCCCAGGGTTGATAATAGGTGAGCACCTTGTTTATAGGGGTTGGCATGCCATTGGCCAGAAGATAGGTTATTTTATCTGGTCTCTATGTTCCTTGATATAATATGTTCTTAGAACCTTGGACCTTGTGCCAATTACTTGAGATTTACCACAACTATAATAAAATTTCCCAAATCATCAAAAATATGACCTTTCTCACCCTGTTACAGTCTAACATTGACTGTTGACCAACTAGGTCATTGAGTATGTAGCCTGGCTACAATACACCTGTGTCACTTCTGGACAGCTGCTATCCAAAGTGGGTTCCCTCCTTTAGACTTACCCTTGTATTTCCTTGAATAGGCAGACACTTACCAACAGTGATCAGTAGGACCAAAGGTGTTGTTGCATACCAATGTAAATGTGAGCAGGTTATCATCAGGAAAAACCTCCCCTCCTAATTTGCCAAATATTTGCCAAACTTTTCCAAACCACCCAAAAACTTTGCTAAAAATTTCAAACCAGCCAAAACATTTGACTAATTTGACAAATGCCACAAATGGTATGAAATGGTTCCTAAGAACATAAAATTGACCACTCAGAGGTCATTTCCCAACATCGGCCCGGGTGGCCCAGGTGATTACCATATCTGGATGACCTTACTTCAACTTTTTTTTTCCTCATACATTGTACTGTTTCCCTTGCATGTCCATCATTTCCATCTCAATTGCTTAGCTACAATAGGAGAGCATAATACCTTATCTTCCTGACCTATTTGCTCATTTCTAGCATATTCCATCAAAGAATGCCTCAACGCGTTGCCATACACTTGATAGTACCCTCTGGCACCTTCTATGACCTTTTACCTTCTCTGAGCCTTCCCATTCCATCAATGATTGAGGCCCCTTCTGTATGTTTCTTCATTAGTCTTGAATGTTTATTTTATTGCTGTCCCTGCCCTCGCTGAGTCCATTCCATGTTGTCATCCTTGTCTGCATCGTTGCCCTTGCTGAGTCTGCGCCGTGTCGCCATCCTTGTCCGCATCTTCATCCTCACTGAGGCATCCGCGTCATCATCATTGTCCATGTCCTCGTCCTCATTGAGTCTGTGTCCGTGTCGTCATCCTTGTCTGCATCCTCATCATCCTTGTCCGCATCCTCGTCCTACTGAGTCCGCATCTGCATCATTGCCCTTGCTGAGTCCATGCCGTATCATCGTCCTTGTCCGTATCTCATCCTCATTAAGTCTGTGTCCTCGCCCTTGCTGAGTCCGCGCTATGTCCTTGTCCTTGTCCTTGTCTGCGTTGTTGCCCTCACTGGGTCCGTGTCCGTGCCCTCGTCCTCGTTGAATCTGTGTCCACGTCCTCGCTTGGAGGTGGTGGTGGTCGCATCGTCTCACCACCCTGGTCCTACCAAACTTGGAGCCCCTGTTGCACAGTGGCAAGCAATGGCTCACCGTCTGGCTCACAGGGGCTGCCTGAGGTGGTAGGGGCGAGAGGGAGGGAGGGGGCCAAGGGCTGATGGAGAAAGACAACCCCCCCCTTTGGCATCGAGGGCGATGGCGCAAGGGTGGGGGGGGGGGGTGCAAGGGCGCGAGTGATCGCAGGTGGTCGGCCGTTCACTGGTAGGGAGCCACCCTGGTTGTAGCTGCTTCAAGGGCTCATCCTGGTGGTGTGAGTTGGAATGAGAGAAGAAGGAACAAGGGACGTACCTGGCAGGACCCTATGCGGTCACCTACGTGCAAAAAAAAGCCTCTACCTGAGGTGGTAGGGGTGAGAGGGAGGGGGCCAAGGGCCGATGGAGAAAGACACCCCCCCCCTTTGGCATCGAGGGCGATGGCGCAAGGGTGGGGGGGGCATGAGGGTGCAAGTGATTGCGGGTGGTTGGCCGTTCACTGGTAGGGAGCCACCCCGGTTGTAGCCGCTTCAAGGGCTCATCCTGGTGGTGTGAGTTGGAATGAGAGAAGAAGGAAAAAGGGACATACCTGGCAGGACCCTATGCAGTCACCTACGTGCAAAAAAAAGCCTCCATTTTGAGGGTAGCGCAGCCTAGAAAAAAAAGCATGTTACTTACATTACAACTTACAAGGGAAATTTTCTCCAAGTCGATGGCCGAATTGGAAAGTTGTGTCATGTTTGGACGACTCCCATGGTTGACTTTTGACATGTGACACTACTGTAAGTTTGACTTCCTGGTAACAAGACCGTCCACTTCCCACTCTGTCCACCTCCCTCACTATGGCCGAAAGATTGCCACACATGTACGGTGCGTTTTCTTCAAAATACTATACTAACTATTTTTTTTTCAGTTATTTTTTACTCCTCCCCATCCAAATGGGATGTGAGGGGGATCTTTGGGGTTAAGAGAAGTACTGGGAGGTATAGTAGGGACCTGGTAAGACTATGAAATGCTTCAACCTGCCACCTCCTCACTAACTCTTTCTTGATGATGACATTTCCGCGAGCGCATCCGCTTGTAAGGTAGAACCCCTGCCCCAGTGATGCTGTGACAACAGGGACCACCATGATGCGACTATGATGGCGACAATGACACATAGCACCCCGAACCCCTGCGTAACTACTCATGGGGTGGAAACTCAGAGCTCTGACAACCAGGAAGCAATGCAAAACAGCTGCATTGCAAAAGGAACGTATCTATTTCCTTTTAATTCTTGTTTTTTCACAACTAATTCATGTTTTTCTATATTTATTTTAGGTTCTCATACTACACAGTGATGAAATTGACAAGGACTAGGACACGGACATGGACTCACTGAGAGGATGCAGCATCGAGGACAACAGTGAGGATGCGGCCACAAGAACCACAGTGAGGACATGGCCTTGAGGACCACGGTGAGGATGCAGCCATAAGGACAACGAGGATGAGGTCGCGAACGTGGCGAGGACATTGAGGACACCGACGAGGACATGTTGAGGACAACAAGGACCCATCAACGCCAACAAGGACATGGCAAGGACAATGAGGACGTGGCGAGGACATGGATGAGATGACAATGAGGGTGTGGACGCGGTGATGAGGGGGAGGAGGTCACGGTCACCGACACGGTAACAAGGATGAGGTCACAGATGCAGCGTCGAGGATGAGGTCGCGGATGCAGCATCGAGGTCAAGGTTGTGGATGCAGTGTCGAGGATGAGGTCACGGATGCAGTGTCAAGGACGAGGTCGTGGACGCAGCATCGAGGACGAGGTCACAGACACAGCATTGAGGACGAGGTCATGGACACAGCGTCGAGGACGAGGGTGCAGACGCAGTGACGAGGAGGGTGCAGATGCGGTGATGAAGAGGATGAGGTTGCAGACACAGTGATGAGGAGGACTGTGGACTAATGCCTGTAGTACAGTACTTATTGGTAGTTACAGGGAATATAATTTATATTTTTTGTTTATGTTGGAACCACTATGAGTTCTGGATGTGACAATATGGGCCAAATAAACAGAAATAAAGCCCAAATTTTGGGAAATTCAGACAAATTACCAGAAAATTTGGGAAATTTGCCTAAATTACAGGAAATTTAGATGGGGACAGTCCAAATTTAGCAAATCAGCAAATCAATGAAATTGGCCAAATTAGAGAAAATTTGGGCTAATTAGAGGAATTTTTGGCTAATTAGAGGCAAAGGTTTTTCCTGATGATTAGGCTGGAGTGGGGATGAGACATAGAATGTTATGGATCGGACCACTGACTTGGACTGCTGTCCCCACAGGAGTCAGGGAGAGAGTCATGTGAGTCTTTATATATTTCTTTTGTTACAATGCACCATTATTTCTAGAAGGCTGTTCTTGCTCAATGTTATTGTCATTGTTCTGTTACATTACAATAATGAACTTGATCTTGGTTACAGTACAATAGCAAGGCCCTTGTGGCCTTCTTGGACACTTCAGTTCACTCAGACTTCATTGTACTCTGTTGTCTTGGTAGAGCTCATCCTTTATTGTCTGGTAGGTCTTGCTCTCATGTGCAAACACAAGACAAACTGAACATGAGGGGGGGTCTGCTATGACAATAAGGTCTTGTTGTCTTATTGTTGAAGGCATTGTTCTTACATAAGTATGGGACAGTACACTGCTCATGTATATAAGCAGTAGGGATTGAGGACTTATTCCTCAGTCTGGTCTTTGACTTCAATTAACAACTTCTCATCTCTAAACACTCTGAGTTGTGACTCAAGGATTTGTGATCAGTAGAAGAACTCCTTCTCTACTTCTCACCCTCACTCCAGCCTAATAGGGTTCTGCACAGGTATACCGAGGGTATGGAAATGGCATACCATACCCCTACCCGCAGAACCCCTACCCGTACGGGGACGGGTAGTGGTATCCCGTGCACGCGCGAGGGTATACCCTTTACGCGCAAGGGTACGAATATCACCCGCGGTATCTGTTGATACCGCGGGTTTGTTATGATTGCTACGAGCACTTTTGTGGGACTAGAACTGGCCACTGCTCCACGAATGACCCGCGTCTGCGCGGGAGATACAGAGGTGTTGACTGTCTGAAGGGGAAACCAACTGGAACCAGGGGTGGTGCTCGATGCGCTGCCACTACCAGAATTACCGCGATAGTCCACTGGGAGTGCCGCGCCTGGAGGTAATTGACTGACTGAACTGTGCGACGTCTGACACCCAACTTGGCCACCTCTTGCTCGAGCACTGTAAGCTGAGCCTGAAGTACTGGGAGCCGAGGCCATGGTCGTCGTCGAGTCATACATCGCTTCGAATTGAAGATCTCGAATCTGAGCCTGAGAGAGACGACCCGATGAGAGCCCGGATCGGAAAGGTCGCTCGCGTCCCCACGCTGGTGGTGCAGCGGGCGTCGTCCTCGCTGGTGCCACTGCGGCCCTCGTCCTCGCTGGTGCTGGTGCGGCCCTCGTCCCCGCGCTGGTGCTGCTGGGAGTGGCCCACGTCCTCGCGATGATGGCGCCGCAACCTCATCCTCGCGCTGGTGGTGCAGCGGGCGTCATCCTCGCTGGTGCCGCTGCAACCCTCGTCCTCGCTGTTGCTGCTGCGGCCCTTGTCCTCACGCTGGTGGTGCAGCGGCCGTCGTCCTCGCTGGTGCCGCTGCAACCCTCGTCCTTGCTGTTGCTGCTGTGGCCCTCGTCCTCGCACTGGTGGTGCAGCGGGCATCGCCCTCGCTGGTGCCGCTGGGAGTGCCGTGCCTGGAGGCAATTGACTGACTGAACTGTGTGACGTCTGACACCCAACTTGGCCACCTCTTGCTCAAGCACTGTAAGCTGAGCCTGAAGTACTGGGAGCCGAGGCCACGGTCGTCGTCGAGTCATACATCGCTTCGATTTGAAGATCTCGAATCTGAGCTTGAGAGAGACGACCCGATGAGAGCCCGGAAAGGTCGCTCGACCGAAACGGAACGCTAGCCCCCGCGAAGACCACGGGGTACCGGAGATGATCCGTTTGGAATCGGCGACCTCGAATCCGAGGCATCCCACGTTTTGAGCAGCGGCGCTTGCCTCGAGGGCATCCCGCCCGATTGATTCGAGGGGGACAGGTCAAAGACCATGTCTTTCTTGACCCAATTCAAACGGTTCATGTTGATGACCCGCGGCGCGACGATCGCGCGCGATCCCTTCTCTAAGGCCGCTTTCTTTTTAAGCTTGATCGGAGGGCCAAAGGTAGAGGGATGGACACAGCGTACCTATGCCTGGCTCGACCAGGTTGAGGCCGACTCCTCCCAATTATCCTTCAAAATGAATGCCTGGCAGGCTACGTGGTACTCCCACTCGACGGTGGTCTCGAGCTCGCTGACCTCCAGAGTGGTGGTGTTGGGCAGGCGGTCGGTGAGGATGACGTGCGACTGCTACTGCATTCTGGTGCACTCATTGATGCGAGGGACAATACCCAGGATACTCCATTGTCTAATGCATCTGGGAAGGGACGTCTCGACATTTCACGCTTCTTGATCGAGCAAGGTGCAGACCTGTATGCCCGATGCAAGGATGGCTGGATCCCGTTGCACGACGTGCGAGCCACGGACATGTTGACGTCGTGCGGTTGATGCTAGACCACGCTGTCGATATGCGGAGCGACGAGGAAGAAACACCCTTGGATCGCGCCGCATGGGAAGGTTCTCCTCGAGGTGCGGGAGGGTGAGCAGTCCCGCGAGAGGGACTGTCAGCGGCAAGCGGCAAGAATAAGGCGTCGGCGGCGAGGGATCGTCGATTGAGAAGGACGAGCGCTGACAGCGCTGACTGAGGGCTGACTAAGGATGAGATACAAGCACGTGACCAGCGGTGTCGCGGGTACGGGTACGGTATATTGGGCGCGGCCAGAAAGGGACACCGCACCCATACCCCTGGTACCCCCGGGACAAACACCCCGGTGTTACCCATACCCCTGCAGATCCCTACAGCCTAATAAGCCACTCATGTCTTACATTGGTGTATGTTAACACCTTTGGTCCTACTGATCACTGTGGTGAGTGCCATAACCCTGAGAAAGCACTAAGGGTGAGTCTGCGTTAGGGAAGACCCCACTTGGATAGCAGCTGTCTGGATTGCGACACAAGTCTTGTAGCTGGGCTACATACTTGATGACCTAGTTGGTCAACAGTTAATGCCAAACCGTAACACAGAAGAGGAATCTTCTACTGATTACAGAAACCCTTAAGCCACAATGTAAGTAACAATGAGGATAATAGTCAATTAGAGTCAAAGACTAGACTGGAGATTAAGTCCTCAGTCCTTGGCTACTTAAATACACAAGAGGTGTACTGCCTCATCCTGCTAGAGAACAAGACTGAAACAATAAGACCCTCTTGTCTTATTGTTGGCATGAGCACCTCTACAATGTAGATGTTCTTAGTTTCCTTGGATATGCATCAGGAAAAAAGACAATGTACTTACCAGTACTTAGCTATACTTAATAGGGCTTAATGCTACTTAATGGCATATCTAAGCCATGCTAAGTTGGAGGTCACTAAGTACAACTGGGCTTAGGCTGAGGCATGTCCTCCCATGAATTGGCTTACTGTGCTTAGCTCAACTTATTTTTTGGCTTACTGGAAACCCAGGTTTTGGCAACATTTTGATTCACCTTTTAAGTAAGATTCTTCTTAAGTACACTAAGCTTGGTAAGTAAGCAATTATGAGCTAAGCATTCTAAGTGCACACAAAAAATCTGTATTTATGAGACTATTAAGACATGATAAGCATGCTAAGTGGCAGCAATAAGCCAGACAAGTATGATAAGCTAGAGTTGAATTTGAAAGGGTGCATTGCAATATAAAAAGAAACAAGCATAATGGGGGGTGCAACTAAACAAGAGCAGTGTAGGATCTTTCTACATAGTATGTACAGTAACAGCCTATGAGGTAACTCCAGAGGTAGTATCATATGATCCCAGACTCTAAATGAACATGTCAGCAGGTTTACAAAAGGGAAAAATGACTTACAATTGTTGTCATCATCATTATCAACATCAGCAAACCACAAATTGCTGTACAGCGCTGTACAGAGCTCCACAGAGCTCCACAGAGCTGTACAGAGCCATATAGCTGACCTGGGTTTTGCTGATGAATATCAACAAGGTATGCTTGTTCATTATTATCATTGATCTCAATGGCTTCAACAGTATCAGTCATCTTGTTGCAACAAGTTGACTTGGGGTTAACAAAAGGTTGGGCTTCTTGAATAATACAAACTTGACCTTTGTGAGCACAGATGCTGATGTGGTATAAGAATGGGTGGCCTTGCCCCATGCAGTATCATTAAAACCTGTCTGGTGCTTCGACTCCTTGCCAGTGAAGTGATTGATGATGTGAGGGAGAGTTATGGTCTTGCCTTTGCTAGCATGGGCAACCTTGATTGTCAATGTCCCAGTAGTTATTAATATTAGAGCCCACTCCACCTATCAGTGATCAGAAAAATCCTCCAAATGTGATAGAAAGTACATACCACATCAGCAAATAGCTGTTCATCTACACAGAGCTACCTAGCTCTACACAGATTACTGTAGATGTATAGAGTGCCATAGGTTGTGTAGCTAGGTCCCTATCTACCAAGAGCTACTATAGAGCTGTACAGAGCCACAGTTCATCTTTGTAGAGCTATATAGAGCTCCCAAGCTCTACACAGCACATTGCCCTGCTATGTTAGCAGCTCATTGGAGCATCTACACAGCACTACACAGTACTGCATAGATTGCTATAGTAACCCATAGCTCTCTAGCTTAGGACATATATGATATTTTTGTCACTTCAATGAAATAGAAATATAAAAATCACTTTTATTTGTTGCTATGACCAATAAGTACTGTGCTACACATCAGCAAAATGGAAAAACGCCTTAATTGAACTTAATGTGCTTAATTGCTCTTGTTGTGTGATTAAAACAGCTTAGTAACCAATTCTCCTTAAGTAGAACGAATTTAAGGAAGATGATACAACTCAAGTAGAATAAGTTCACTAAGCACATTAAGGACGAGCTAAATTTTATAAGTGCTGTTTGGGAAGAAAAATTGCTAATCCCATAAGTCAATTAAGTGTGCTAAGAACTAATAAGCAAATATCAACTAAAGGCGGGATTTTTCAGGCCATAAGAAGGGGGCCAGGGCCAGAGTCTTGCGAACTTTCGTAGGTGTCTACCTCAACTGCTCAGACTCGCGGTCGTTCGATGAACTCGCAAGTGGTGGTGCTGGGTTCAGGCTGTGTGGCTCGCAGCGGGGAGGGCATCGTTGGCATCGCGGAAACCTCAGAACTGACCTCGTTCTCGTTTCCCGATTCACAGCCGAGCCCTGCGATGCCGAGCACAAGGTGCTCCACGATCGTGCTAGCCGTCTGCTGGTGTACGAGGTCGCGATCCGTCAGCGCGTCCTCAAGCATCGTCACGACTGAGTCGACATAGTAGGCCAATTGCGGTCCGACATACTCAAAGACGAAGGAGAGGGCTTTGAAACAGCCCGTGCGCACGTTGAGCTCGGCGGTGCAGTACTCGTTCAAGATGGCCAGGATGGATGTGAACGGTCCACAAGTCTTGGCGACGATGGCTATCGCGACAGCCTGGGTACTGCAGACTCGGGACTGGCGCTCTTGCACGCGGAGGTTCATCAATAGGACGGAGACTCTTGGCAATATAGCCAAAAGAATTGAAGGCCGCACGACGAATACCCTGTTTGTGTGCCTTGAGAAGGTTGAACAGTTCAAAGCAGATCTAGGGTATAACACGGGTATATCACGGTTTTTTTGTATTTGATCGATAGCTCAGAAAATTCCCTTTCTTTTGAGCCCAAAATCATTGAAATTGGTGCAGAACTGACTGAGTTATGAGCCCTGCAAGTTTCAGCTTTCTGGCTGCAGAAATGATGTCACAGCATTGCCAAATTTGGAAAAAACCCGCGGGTGTAGCACCCGCGGGTTTTTCATGCTGTGACGTCATTTGTGACATCATTCCTCTAGTTCAAGAGTTAAAACTTGCAGAGATCATAACTTCATCAATTCTGCACAGATTTCAATGATTTTGGGCTCAAAAGAAAGGGAATTTTCTGAGCTATCGATCAAATACAAAAAAACCGTGATATACCCGTGTTATACCCTAAGCAGATCCGCATCCACTCGTGCGCTGGCACAAATTCAGCGCTACGGTCAGCTGAGGATGAGACGATATTAGCGACCACGGTGCCACGACTCAGAGAACTAACCTGCTATGGGGTAATACCCTGCACAGAACCGCAGTAATCAGTAACAGAATAAGGCCCGGAGAGGTACGAATCGTTGGCTCACCGCCAATGACATAAATGAAGAAGGTAGTGGAACCATGCCCATCATCGCCCAGGCGTGAACCGCCTTCGCTGCCACTTGATCTGGAGCCCTCCCGCCGCATTGGGCTTGCGCCCTGCGCCGGCCGCAACCCACGGAAAGCCTCCGCCGCACGCGCAGACCAACGACGTTCGCGATCGTGTGTGGACTCTGCTGCTTCTCCAGAAACACTATCGTCCTGCTGTACATGGTTGCTATCAGATCCTTGGTCTTGCTGCTGCTGCTGCTGCTGCGGTTGTTCTTGTTGTGATTGTGTCGGATGATCATCGCGCCCTTCAGTATGTCTGTGTCCATGTCCGTAGGGTTTTTCACGGGTATACCGCGGGTACATTTTTCCATAACTGTACCCATACCTGCGGACACCGTAACCTTAACGGGTATGGGTATAAACCCACAGGAAACATATACGGTGTCGCCTGATAACCGCGGTACTGTAAGCACCCGCGGTTATCTGTGTTCCCTTCGCGCTGGTTCTACCCCTTCCCCACCAAAGGAAGCCCCTGCTGCATAGCAGCAAGCGATAGCTTGCTGTCTAGCTCACAGGGGCTGCAGGGGAGGTGGGGTCAGAGGCAGTAGCACGCTTTCCAAGGGATCCGCCCCGCAAGCAGTTGCTCGCGGCGGTGTTGTCGTGCTGTCATAGTGGCCAACGTGGGCCAGGGAGCGGCAGTGGCGCCCCTGGTCCTGGTGACATAGAACAAGTCCCACCCCACGAGCAGTTGCTCACGGGCGTGGGTGTCGTCTTGTAAGTGGTGGGTAGGGGATCCAGCACCCCGTGAGCAGTGGCTCGCGGCGGTGGGTGTCGTTAGCAGGTGACGCTGGCACGAGGTAGTTTAGATCCTAAAGAAGGAAAACATACCGTTAGTAGTGGATAAACGAAGAAAGGAAAAGAAAACGTACCAGGGGCCCAAATGATATGTCGCTTGTCGTTTGGGTCCCCGTTTTGCACTCGTTCCCCTCGTCCTTCTTCTTGTCGCCCTTTCGTTGTCGTCTTGTCTCCGCGTGACGTGGCATGCTTGCAGTACACGTCGCCGTTTGGTCTTGATGAGAGGGCGTGGGAACGGGATACCGATGCACCCGTGGAATACCCGTAAACCGTGGGTACGGGTGACGGTCTGTCGTGGTGCAGCAGAGTCCAATACCGCACCCGTACCCGTCACACCCGTGACCAAAACACCACGGGAATACCCGCACCCGTGAAATACCTTACATGTCCGTGACCATGGACAGATTGTAACCCCACGACGATAACAGGTACCACTGTGTTCCCGTCGGTCGGCGAGGTTGGCGCATCAATGTTGGCTATGGGTTGACATGAGTTTGGTGGTTAGACCACAAGTTCGATGCCGCATCGAACAGGTGGTAAGCGTGGTAGTGGGGGCAAGGGCGAGAGTGGCGATGGCGGGCCATAAGGAGCGTGGGAGGGAAGGACATGCACTAGAAACGAGGAGCCACGCAGCCGCGACACTGGGGGTAGGCTCAACGGCAGCAGCAGCAGTGCTGGCGGCGGCGGTGAGACAAGCAGTGGCGGCAGTGGGGCAGGCCATGCAGGGGTAACACCGAGGGCGATCCACAACGCCGCAGCAGTGAGTGTGGGGAGGGAGGCTAAGTATGGACTCCAATGCTAGACATCTCATCAATATCACGTTCAGTTGAACTACTGCCGATACTTGACACAGTGGCAGTACTGCCCTTACAACGATGGGGCAGTGGTGGAGCAGAAGATTCAAAGAGGATAGGCTGTCATTTTCCTCCAGGTTATTGTTGTGTAATTTGCCAGGGATCGAGAGGAACACAGCAAGGGTGAGGCAAGAGCAGGGCATCAGTGGCAAGGGCGAAGTGTTGGCAGTGAGGCAAGGCGTCAAGTGGCTGGGTCAGCGACCCAAGCCAGCTTGCTTGACGGAGAATGACTTAGGAATTTTCGAGCTACCATCTGCTTTCATAATTTCTTCTCACGACCCAGTGACATTTTCAACTTCATGTTCATTTTTGCGTTGCACGGTTGAACATCCACAACCACGTCCGCTGCACCATACGCAGTATCCATCTTTGTAGGCTCAGCATCCTCAGCACTGCCTCCCACCAACATCCCTCCCTCCGACCCCAACCTCCCATCTTCCTGTATGTTTTCTTTTCTTTTTCATTCTTACTAACTAGGTTCTGGTTATGACAGCCGCCATGTCACTCTGACCACCCCCTCTCGCTTGCAAGCATGAGGTGGGGGTCATTCTTGCTTCGTTTCACTCAGGATGCAGTGGCTGCTACACCAAGACAGGGGATGAGAAGAACACCACCTGGCACCGGCCCCTGCCACTATCAGCCTCTGTCTGCATGGAGGGGGGTACTAATGGCAACAACGAGGACACTGACAACAGGACTATGGCAACTGTAAGTTTTCTTTTCTTTTTTATTCTTAATAACTAGGTTCTGATTAGAATGGCCGCTGCAAGCAACTGCTCATGAGGTAGATCCCTACCCCGGCCCCGACAATGATTCGATGACCATGGCCATGACGATGTGACCACAACCACGATGACATGACGACCACGACTGAGTGGGATGGGGGTGGCGCCACCATCACTGCTGCGGCCCCCTGCTAGCAGGCGTTACCAAGAAACTCAACATCTTGGATCTGAGTGCTCCGCGCAAGCTCACCTGCAGAGAACGGTGCGAGCACCTTAGATGTTCGCTCATAAGAATCCTGTTGGCTTACAATATCATCGCCCCCCTTTTTTTCAGAGAATAGAAGGAGAAGCAGGAGGCAAAGGACCGTTACTGGAAGGTAAGTAACAGGACCCGTGCCTTGTTTAATCTGTCTTGTTAACTTGCCCTCTTTCTTCCTTCCGCCATCTAGCTGCACGTGCAGGGAAAGACAGACCAGGCTAAAGCTGACCTTTCTTGCCTTGCCAAGATCCGCGCGGATCGCGAGGCTGCAGCGGCCAAGAGGAAAGCTGAGGCTGAAGGTGAGCAATCCCACGTCCCACAATACCTCCCTTGGTGGGCAGGAGGGAGAGACAACGATGACAGGGAGGGAACAACGAAGTGAGAGAGGGGATGACTATACAAGAGGAGGGATGATGGTACCACCACCACGGACACCAGCACCAGGCCCAGGAGACAAGAGTCTCCTGGACAGTTTCTTTTGGTTTTTGTGCTTCCCATGTATTTCCCTTATTCCCTTAATGCCTCAATATGACAATTTTGATTTTATTTTGATGTCCCCTTAAGCCATTAAGACAGTTTAAGTGTTGTTAAGACCTTTATTAAGGTACAATAAGGAGTATTAAGGACAATTAAGGAAATGGATTGTCTTGACTAAAGCAAATTTAAGTAAAATCTAATCCCGCCATTAAGAGCATTTAAGCGATATTAAGACATTTTCCATTAAGCCCATAAGATACATTAAGGATAATTAAGGAAATGGATCGTCTTGACTAAAGCAAATTTAAGTAAAATTTAATTCCGCCATTAAGAGCATTTAAGCGATTTTAAGACATTTTAAGACATTTTCCGTTTTGCTGATGCAGGCATTACATCAGCAAACCACGATTTGCTGTACAGAGCTGTACAGAGCTCCACAGAGCTCCACAGAGCTGTATAGAGCCATATAGCTGACCCAGGTTTTGCTGATGTATTAGTCCTCATTGCTGCATCCACATCTGTATCTGCACCCTCATCCTCCTTATCACTGCATCCATGCCCTTGTCCTTGTTACCACATCCATACCCTCATCCTCATCACCATGTCCACACCCTCATCTTCACTGTGTCTGCACCCTCACCCTTGTCACTGCACCTGCACCCTTATCCTTATCACCACGTCTGCACCCTCATCCTCATCACTATGTCTGTGCTTGTTGTCCTCACTGGGTCCATGTCCTCATCTGTGTTCTTGTTGTCCTCACTGCATCCTTGCTGTCCTTGCTGCATTCTGGTCCATGTCATTGTTGCTCCTGCCATGTCCTTGTCCATGTCCTCACCCTCATTGTTCTCATGGTTACATCCTCACCATGGTTCTTTTTTTTTTTTTTTTTTTACAACAAGTCCCATTTGTGTATCTGGGTTTAGTGGGATCACCACATTTCCAGGTCAAATACAAAGACAGTACCTAACTCTATGTATTATCGCATAATGTGTCCACCAGGCCCCTGCGAATTCTCCGTTTCTTGGTGGTGTTGAGGCACGTTGAGCAGCGATTCGCTGAATCCTCTTGGGGGTTGTCGGAAGTGAGCAATCTGGACGGCAGTGTCCCTGAGTGGTGGCCCTCCTGTAGGGCGGCTTCTCGGGCATTTGATGGCGCTCTGGCCCGCTTCTTCTGTCCTTGCAGGAAAGTGGTGGCCTGGGGTATGAGAGGGGGTTTTGAGGGTGCAATAGGAGGCTGGGAGGCCAGCGTGTCCGGTTTGGGGGGATCGGCGTTACCCTTTCCCTTCCTATCTCCACTCTTCTTGCTCACCTCACTGGAAAGAGGGCATTGGTGTCGCTTCTCAGCTTTGCGCGATGCAAACTTGCATTCGCAGGTCAGGCATTGCCAGTGTGCTCGGCCTTGGGCAGCTTCTTCAGCTGCCTTCTGGTGGTCTCGCCTTGATGTGTGGTTCCTCTTCTGTGCAAGTTGCTTCCTCTCCTTCAGGGCCTGCGACGCGAGTCACTGGCCCCTTGTGAGATCTAAGAAAGCCCGAGGGCTTTCCTGGTTGAGAAGCTCTAATAGAAACATGAACATCACCTTTTTCACCTTATGGATGGGGCGAGGTACCAGTGCAACAGCACACTTGACCAGGTGGGCGTGGAACTGGGGAGTAAACTCGACCCAAGAAATTTTTCTGTCTTCAGCTTTTTGGGCTGAAAGGGCCTGGGCCCTGAGGTGGTCCTAAGACAGGAACCAGTGGTGGCAGAAGATGGCTGTGTCCTTACCATGGTACTTATGGCCATGTCCTTGCCACTGTCCTCAATGCTGCATCCCCTCGCTGTCCTCATTGCATCCTTCTCATTGTCCTCATCCTTGTTGCATCCTCATCCCCATCCTTGTGCTCCCTGTTTCTACCCCCACAAGCAGTTGCTTGTGGTGGTGGTACAGGTGCAGTTTGTGCTCATTGATTCATCACTGCATAGTAGTACTGTATGAGAACCTAAAATAAATATAGAAATAATTAGTTGTGAAGAAACAAGAACAAAAAAAAAGAAATGGATACATTCCCTTTGCAATGTGGCCATTGGGCATTTGTCAAAGCTCCCTGTTTCCACCCTGCAAGCAGTTGCTCATGGCAGGGGTAGGGGGTGCTTTGGGGGTGGCAGCCATGGATCATTCTGTTAGTTGAGGGAGGGGGAGGTTCAGGATGTGGTGGATGTGGACATGGTGGACATGGATGCAGTGGTGGTGGTTGCAGTTGCATCATCATTGCTGCACTGTTGTCATTGCTCACAGCAATGTCATCATGGCCCCAGGCATGGTGAGGTGGTACCATAGCATGTGGGGTAGGGGGTTAGTGATGAAGTGGGGGTAGGGATGATTCTCCATCATCCTTTGTCCCTCCTGCCTCGTCCCTCATCCCTCCTGCCTCCTGCCTCCTCTGTCCCTCCTGCCTCCTCACTCCTGCTGCCTGCCTCCTGCCTCCTCTGCTGTCCCTCCTCCATTGTCCTTCACCCCTCCTGCCTTACCCCTCATCCCTCCTTGCCTCCTGCCTCTGCCTCCTGCCTCCTCCATCCCTCCTGCCTCATCCTTCGTCCCTCCTACCTCCTGCCTCCTCACTCCTGCCTCCTGCCTCCTCCCCTGTCCCTCCTGCCTTGTCCTTTGCCCCTTCTGCCTTGTCCCTCCTGCCTCTTGCCTTTTCCCTTGTCCCTCCTACCTCCTCCCTCCCTCCTCCCTCCCTCCTCCCTCCTCCCTCCTCCCTCCCTCCTCCCTCCTCCCTCCTCCTCTCCTTGCCTCTTGCCCCTATCATATTCAGGCAGCCCCTGTGAGCCAGAAGGTGAGCCATTGCTCACCACTGTGTAACAGGGGCTCTGAGTTTGGTAGGATCAGTCCCTCCCTCCCTCCTCCCTCCTCCCTCCCCTCTCCTTGCCTCTCACACCTACAATGTGGTCCTACATATTCAGGCAGCTGCTGTGAGCCAGAAGGTGTTGGGGACCAAGCCTAATGCAGAAGGCATGGGATACTCCGAGGGAGCGGAATGACGGACTATGAAGTCATATTATTAATATTACTAATACAGTATATATTTCGCTAACCCCAGAAAGGGGTAATATATTCTCCTTGTCCACTCGGTTTCCCCCATATCCAATTCACCTTAGCTGCCCTAACCTCAATAGGTTATGGGCCCTGGCCTTCAAACATACTAGATCGATAATCTACATGTTTTTAACTGAGCATTTAACAGATAATACAATTTCCTCTTCACTATGTCACAACCAATCACAAAAGTAAAAGGGAGCAAAGTCAATGATGTTTTCCACATAGGGGAGAAGCTCAACGGCAACAACTGGACAGTCTGGAGAGAACAGATGCTGCATGCTTTCAAGATGTCTAGTCTAGTTGGATATGTCAACAGTGCCATTACTGTGCCCAAACAGGATGAGCAACCGATCAACTATGCTAATTGGGAACACAACAATGGCTACGCCTGTGTCCTAATTATCAAGAACATCGACAACTCCCAAATCAAACACATTATGAAATATACCTCAGCCCATGACATGTGGACTTCCCTAGTCAGGGTACACGAGATTCAAGGCTTCCCGACTGGAATGGCACTCACGCGCTCATTTTGGTCCTCCTCTTGCTCCAAGGACAATGATGTCAGGAAGTATATTGATGTAAGGCGGCCTCATATGGATGCCTAACATCTAATAAAAACATAATATAATTGTTGTGCATTGAAATAAATGCACGCGTGCCAGATATCACGCAGCCACTGCTAAATATTGGAGATCTATATTAATGAGGCTCACATGCTGGCTTGTGGGAGTTCCGCGCCTCGCTTAACGAGCTTGAGCCAGCTGAGCTAAGCCGTGCCAAATGCCCCGGGCCCGGCTATGCCACGTATCCTGGTTTGTGGGAGTTCTGTGCCTCACTTGACGAATTTGGGTCAGCTGAGCTAATCAAAGTCGCGTCAAAAGCTCTGGGCTCGGCAATATCACATAGCCGGGCAAAGCCCAAAAGAAAGTAGGGCGCATGGTGGCTACACCACACAGATCAGTCCGATTCATGCATACCCATATCAAGGGTGCATGAAAACAATAAAGATCTCAAATCAAATGTCTTATCACAAGAGTGAGCGATGAGATCGCAAGAGATCATCGCCATTAGCGCGAGCTGCGTCAGCGGTACAGGCGGTCCAGCTCAAGCGACATCTGCATACCACGTCAGTTACATAACAAGCTACACAGCTCGGCTACATCAGGCGTGTAGATAACATACATCAAGCGATCAATTAAGCACCACTGCTTAATTGTGGACGCTGCACACTTTCCCTCAGTGTGCGTGCCTTCAGAGTGAACTGAGGATAAGCAGTAATGAGTAAAGAATTAAGGTATTGGACTTTGGGCACATGTGATAGCACGATCTATGGAGATCGTCACAGATCAAGGGCACAAGAGGTAAATGAAACAAGATCTATGTACGATTAGAGTAGCTTTTTTACTGTATATAAGTCGTGTGTCCCCTCTGATGAAAGGGGACTTTACTTCTATCGTAGTTTACTGCAATAAAACCCCCAGATTTAGCTGGTTTAGCTTGCAGGCAACTCTAAGAGGTTTTGAAGTCAAAAACACTGTATTTTTCTTACCTAAAAACAATCTATCTAAGTTTTGAGTGCTTGCATTAGTGTGAGCACCCTAGGACTTATTACAATTGACACTCTCAAGGACAAATGGGAGCACCTCAACACACTGGAAACCCCAGAGTTTATGTTTCCGGATCGCATCTTCAAAGGGATACTGATTCTCTCCCTTCCCCCTTCCTGGGAAGGTGTCGCAGATTCCTATCCTAGCACAAAGCTTAGCAAATACAGCGCTCAGCCTGGCAATCCCCATGCGAATGCTTCTGTCAAAGAACTGATTGGTTTCCTCACCAAAGTAGCAAAGACACATAAGTTGACAGCTACTACTGATCAGGCAATGTCTGCCAGGAACAGATCAAACAAGCAAAGCCTTCAAGCCTGCATCAGGCAATGTGTGGACGACAAACCCCACTGCTCTAATTGCAATCGCAAAGGGCATATTAGAGACAATTGCTGGTTCCTCAAGCCCAAGTGCGAAAAATGTGGCCTCTATGGACACACTGAAGACAAGTGCCACAGTCAAGTAGATATTCACAACAAAGACAAAGCAAACAAGAATAAATGCAACAAGCAAAAGGGCAAGGACACCTCGGCTATCAAGAAATCGCATACCAGCCAGAATACAAATGCAGCCATGGAGGACTCCTCATCAGAGGAAGAGCATACATCATCGGCCATGGAGCAGGCGTATATCGAAGAAGTCCTGCAGGTTAATGGGCAAGCACTTAGTGCCGAAGCCAATTGTACCTTAGATAACCTTAGCAACTTTGAGATAGACGGCTACGACTATAATGATGATGTGATTTCCTTTTACAACTGGTTTGCTGACTTGTGTACGACATCTCACATTTGCAATAAGCGCAATGCGTTCATCAATTACCATCCTGCAACTAATTCAAATGTCTGTGGTGTTGGAAACACTCAAACTGAGATCCACGGGCGCAGATCTGTAAGAGTTTATATGCACGTGGGTGATAAGACCCACACTTTGCTACTTCAAAATGTTTTACATGTCCCAACAAACAAATACAACTTATTATCACTTGGGCGATGGGACAAAGATGGAAGAAAATTTACTAGTACTCAAGGCAAGCTTTACATGCTTGATCAAGATAACAAGACAGTCGCATGTGGAAGAAAGCTCAAGTCAAACTTATACAAAATGAATATGTGCACCATGCCCACTACTGGGCAATCTCAAGATGCTAGGGCTGGACCATCCCCCCACAAAGCAATCCCAATCGCTTTCGCTGCAAATGAAACACGGACGTGGGAAGCGTGGCACTGCCATTTTGGACACATCAGCTACAAGGGCTTACAAGAACTTAAATGCAAAAATCTAGTTACAGGGTTTGATGTTAATCTTACCTCAAGTAAAGCAGATTGCCAAGAATGTACTGAATCCAAGCACACAGAACACCCTTTCCCACAACATTCCAAACACAGCACTAAAATTCCTGGTGAACTCATGCATCTCAATGTGTGGGGTAAATATGATACTAAATCAGTTGACAAAAATTATTATTTTTTAGAACTTATTGACGACGCGACACGCTATGTCACTATAGAAGGGCTTGCTGAAAAAAGGGATGCAGCCCAGAAGATGTTACAGTTCGATGTTGACCATTGACCAACTAGGTCATCAAGTATGAAGCCCAGCTACGATACACCTGTGTTGCATCTAGACAGCTGCTATCCAAAGTGGGGTTTCCTCCTTTGGACTCACACTTAGTGTCTCTTTGATGGGTAGACACTTACCAACATGTTCAGTGGGACCAAAGGTGTTATCGCACACCAATGTAAACATGAGTGGCTTATTAGGCCAGAGTGAGGATGATAAGTGAAAGAGAAATCTTCCACTGAACACTAGAACCCTTGAGCACGCAGCCTCAAGTGATGATGAGAAATGAGAGTTGATTCAAGTCGAAGACTAGACTGGGGAGTAAGTCCTCAGTCTTCCTTGGTATAAATACATGAGAGGCGTACTGCCTCAGACTACAAGAGAACAATACTCGCAACAATAAGACCTCTTGTCTTATTGTTGGCATGAGCACCTCTATAATGTTCTTATCCTTCAGTCCCCATGGATACAGTCACTGGAGGAATAACGATCATAGACATGTCACTTCCAACAATAGAAGAACAAGTCAGCCCAACTTGCCTGAGACAACTGAGGAGGCCATAGGGGCCTCTGGCTATTGTATTGTAACCAAAACCAAGTCTGTTATTGTACTGTAACAGAACAATGACAATAACAATGAGCAAGGTCAGCCCTCTGGGAATGGTGATGCGCACAGAACAAAAGGAAAAATGAACAAGAGGAACCAGGGGTGCACGTGATGTATCCGCATCAGCAAACAGCTGTTCATCTACACAGAGCTACCCAGCTCTACACAGATTGCTGTAGATGCATAAAGTGCCATAGACCGTGTAGCTAGGTCCCTGTCTACTCAGAGCTACCTAGAGCTGTACAGAGCCACAGTTCATCTGTGTAGAGCTACATAGAGCTCCCAAGCTCTACACAGCACATTGCTTTGCTGTGTTAGCAGCTCATTGGAGCATCTACACAGCACTACATCATTCTTTGCACCTTCATAGTTTTTCTTTTTCCAACATATAAATTTCCATTTTCACACAGATTTCAAAATGGGAGAAAGAAATTTTATTATTGTAATTGTATTACAAATTATGTACTGGTTATCCCGCTCTCGCCCTCGCTCTCGCTGTCCCCCTCCGCTCTCGCACTCGCACTCACACTCGCACTCGCCGTCTCCCCTCGCACTCGCCATCCCCCCTCGCACTCACTGTCCCCCTCACTCTCGCTGTCTCCCTCGCTCTCATTGTCTCCCTCCCTCCCACTCACCCTGCTAACAGGGGTTGGACTACCTTGTTGTGTCGCCCTCGTCGCGTGGTGCCCTCCTCATCATGTTATGGTGTGCCCTCGTCGCATGGTGTCGCCCTCATCGAGTGGTGTCACCCTCGTCGGGTGGTGTCCTCCTCGTCGCGTGGTGGTGTCGCCCTCGTCGGGTGTGTCCTCCTCGTCGGGTGTGTCCTCCTCGTCGGGTGTGTCCTCCTCGTCGGGTGGTGTCCTCCTC
>QFDX01000072.1:49753-61110 GCA_003315875.1 Lactifluus piperatus | reverse complement strand
AGTCCTAGAAATTGCCCAACATTGTGCAAACACTCATATATCATACCATGTGGTTGAGGTGGGTGAAGAAAGAGACTCGTCGGAGTGCAAAATCTGGGTTGGTTATTTTAAATTTTGGTTTTAAATTTTGACTTTTCATCACCATCACCACCAACTTTTTGCGGAAATGGGCCGTCACGGTTAAGGCTCAGTGAGCAATGTCCACTATCGATTCCTGATTTTGTGCGATAACAGAGGCGATTTAGCTGGCTACGTGCGGCAATGCAGCAGCAGCCGTAGCCGAAATATGAAGCGTCATAACACGTTGAATTTTTGTGACGTGTTATGGGCGTCTGCATTCTCGAAAAGCAATCCGCGCCCCTCAGTGCAATGATGTTTCCCAATCTGTACACATATTCGCGTTACAATCATCTCATCCACGTTATTTTCAAAAAAACTCTGCGCATATCGCAATTCAAGATCAGGTCACGTACCCACTTGTTATCCAAGCCTAACATTCATCTGTTAGTGCACGCGGACATATCGGAATGGGGGGAAGCAAAAGAATCTGCGTTCGTTGCAGCTGGTGACCCTCGCGCGTTACTGGGACGGAATTTCCAGGCTTGTATATGCGTGTGAGCAATTCGTGTAGAGCTGTGGGGCCAAGTCGCGGCGCTGGTAAACCGGGTAAGATCTGAGATTGGTTCGCGGGGCCTGAACAGGCCATCAAGATCATCCCATCCCATCTATCTACCTCTCTACACATTACAAGCGCCGGTCGGCCGCCTCAGGGCAGGGTATTGTAAACCATACTCTTCTTGCCGCAAATGTCGGAAGTTCATTGCGACGTCGGCGATGGTGATGCGAGGACACATTGCGTTTCTGATTCGAGCTTTATTCCGGTCAGAATTCCCCCCCTCCCCACAGCCCCAATTGAGCAGTCGGTTGACTGAAAACTCTTAATCTCCCCTACCGGGCCGTTCCTGAAGCCGAATGTTCTAATCGCCTTTGAACTCGAATGACCCACTGGGCGCCTTTTCATCAAACCCGCCACGCATGGGTGTGGTGTCCCGAGCGGAATTGGGAGATGATCGCCGGTGGCCTCGTTGTCGGCTTCTAATTAAGTTATAGTCGAGGGGAGCAAGGCGAAAGAGGTGGTCGTGCGAAATATCGGGTCGAACCGCGTTTTTTCCGCACTTCTGCATGCGGCGAATCGGTTACTGATTAGGGACCGGCCTAGCAGCTTAAGATGCGCTCTCTCGAGACCCGTCTGCCCTGCCCTCCCCTCCCCGGCCTTTTACTCATCCCTCAAAAATGGATTATGACGCATATGATGCCTTGTTGCACCATATCTTCAGACAGGTCAGTACTACTACTACATTCCCTCTTCTTTTAACCAATCCTTTTTTCCAATAGACTCAAGGTGACGCCTGGTTCAAGCCCTCCGCAGAGAACATCCATGCAGGCGTCTGCCTTCGTATCCAAACTGGGCAATACCGCGTGTTCCCTTACGAGAACCGCTTCTTGGAGCCCTTTGAGGCCGCCGTGCGTGTCCTCAATCCCGTCGTCGCCGTCAAAGTGCGCAGCGCCGCCGTTCACGTCGCCCTCAGCACTGTGTACGTTCTCACCTTTCCCTACCAAGCAGTCATACCGACCAACATATCCTCAGAGACAATGATGCTACTGCCATATACGTGGACGATGACACACGTATACAAATCCTTGACAGCATGCCCGATCTACCTCGTGCCGACAAGGAACAATGTGGTGCTTTCATTGTATGCTGTATCCTATCCAATTTCTCTCCTTCACTCACTCATACGCGACAGCGCGACGAACGGGTATTAGTTGTCTGGTCAGAAAACCTCGAAAATATAATCCCCCTGTGTCGTGACTTTGAGGATAACCTCATCAAACTTGTTTGGGCAAGGCGTCACTCCCTCACGAGCCTTACCCCTGGCCAAAGCATCGCCGGAACACCCGCAGTCACAACCGTCATCAACTCAGCCTCCGATGTGCTCCTCTTCGAGAAACCCCTGGAGACAGTACGAGATGCTTCCCCCGCCTCCACCCCTGAACAAAATGCCAAATCTCCCTCAACTGGCTCGTTGTGGGGATGGCGGATTGGCTCAAAGGCGAAACGTGCACAAGCACGTGATCCTGAAAAGGGGGGATCCAGCTCCCGGCCAACGCGGTACTTTGCCCCGGTATATGGTGGCCTCGGCTTAGCGCTGTCAACATGTAAGGTTTCAATCTTGACCCCGCTTTCGTGCCACTAATCGGTAACCCGGAAATCTATCAGTTTTCATCGGCAGCGGTGTCAGCATCTTGTTGCAAGAATGGCGATTGACCCACGACTATACCCGATTTGCGCTCCTAGCGGCCGCTCCGTTCCTTTTTTGCGTTTCCCTCGTGAGTTCTCCCCCGCACTTGATTGCGACCTGTGAACTCAGTGCTGCTGGTAGTTCTTCGCCCTTCAAGTGATCACAAATATCTCCTATGTGTAAGAGAATTCCTCCGCGGAATACGACTGTTCATTTATAATGCTCGATAGCCTCGGCCCCGTCGCTCAGTATCACGAAAACTCGAAGTACTACTCGGCAGTCAAGCCAGCGCCAAACAAGGAAGTCGATGCTCACTTACCTCACATTACCATCGAGCTTCCCGTGTACAAAGAGAGTCTGGCGCAGACGATGTGAGTGACATTCGTGTTACGTATTCCTTATCGTTTCTTGATCACCGATAATGGCAATGATCCAGTGCCCCGTCCGTCATGTCGATCAAGAAGGCCATGCAAACGTATGCGCGCCAGGGTGGCACATCGACTATTTTCGTCCATGACGACGGTTTGCAGCTCATCTCTGAGGCAGACCGCAACGAGCGCATGAGGTTCTACGCGGATAATGGCATTGGCTGGGTTGCACGCCCGAAACATGACGATTCTGAGGGCGGCTTCAAGCGGCGCGGTCGATTCAAGAAGGCGAGCAACATGAATTACGGTCTTTCTCTCAGTCTCAAGATGGAGGAGATCATACAGCGACTTGAGATTGAGCGCGCGGAGAAGGCCTCTGTTACAGATTCGGCATCTTCAGACGACGACGATGAGGATATCGAGGAGCAGGCGCTGCGTCTTGCGGTTGAGGAGATTTATGAGGAAAGTGGAAAGCGCTTCAGGCCCTGGGCGCATAACGCGAAAGCGCTCCGTATGGGCGATGTTATTCTCATCGTCGATTCCGACACCATTGTACCCGAGGTATGGCTTGCATGCTTCTCCTGGCACGCCATCCAGTGCTGATCATCTTGTCACTAGGACTGCTTCCGCGACGCCGCTCGTGAGCTTGCCGAGTGCCCCGAGGTTGCGATCATCCAGCACGAGTCAGGTGAGCGCTTCGATGTCCTCGGGGACCCCCTGTAACTCGTATTCAAATTTTTGAGTTAGACGTCATGCAGGTTGCGCACCACTACTTTGAGAATGGAATTGCGCACTTTACCCGTCGTATCAACAAGTGTATTTCCATGTCATGCGCAAACGGAGAAGTCGCGCCTTTTGTTGGACACAATGCCTTCCTCCGCTGGTCTGCCCTTCAAGACGCCGCGTTTGAGGATGCCGGCGATGGTAACAAGAAGAAGATCTGGTCAGAGACAAACGTGTCCGAGGACTTCGACATGGCACTGCGTCTTCAGGTCGGTAGTCTTGGCTAGTGAAGTACTATATCTCTGATTATCGTGTGCAGCTCAAAGGTTACATCATCCGGTGGGCGACTTATTCCGAAGGTGGATTCAAGGAGGGTGTCTCGTTGACATGCGACGACGAGCTGAACCGATGGCAGAAATACTCCTATGGTAGGTTTCTGGTTTTGAACTTGCAATGACATCGATTAATATTTGCTCTTAGGATGTAATGAGCTTATCTTCAACCCGCTCATCGACTGGTGGCGTTTAGGTCCCATCAACAAACAGCTGCGAATATTCATGTGGTCGGATGCTCCCGTTCACTACAAAGTCAGCATGATGTCCTGTGAGTTGGTCGCACCCATAGATTTGGTATTGTAATTAAGCTGGCATGCAGACATGTTCTCGTACTACGGTCTCGCTGCCTCTGCCCTCCTTTCGCTCCTCAACTATGTCGTCCTCGGCCTGTCGTTCAACATTGACGGCTTCTACGAACACTCGTTCGAGATCTGGTTGGCATGTACCGTTGTCTTCCCTGGCGCAGGTAATATCGGGTATACTCTCCTTGAATACCGCCTGGGCCAACGAAGCCTTGCTTCTTCGTTCCTCGAAAACATCACCTGGATTCCATTCTTGTAAGTGCCACCGCCAAGATTGATCCAGGAAGATATTCGATTCTCACGTTGGGCGCACAGTTTCTTCTTCTTCGGCGGCCTGTCAATCCACTTATCTCAAGCCCTCCTCGCACATCTCTTCTCGTACAACATCACGTGGGGTGCGACCAAGAAGGAGGTCGAACGGTCAAACTTCTTCATCGAAGTCCCGCGAATCCTGCGCCGTTTCTGGCTCGCACTTGTAATCAGCTTCTTCATGTTCGCTTTGATAGGCGTTCTCGCAAGCAACCTCGTACCACCAGGATGGCAAGTTCCCGGCGTCGATTGGGCGGTAATTTTCCCGCTCGCGGTGGTAGCCGGCAGCCACATCCTTTTCCCCATCGTTCTCAACCCGTGGTTGATGATTTTCTCATACTGATCGCTTCTTCGCATACGGGTTGGATCTGTATGTCATCCATTACACGCCATGGACTGTTTTTGGCTAAAAAACGAACGGACGAGTTTTGAGACTCTTTTTGAGTTATGTTTTTTGTCCTCATAGACTCACCTTTCACACTCACGACGCTATCGGTATACGCCATATTTTATCACCACCTACCATCGTTTTGTTTTATGGTTTTCGTATCACACCATTCCACTTCACGGATCTTCACGCCTAATTTCACAAGGGGTTGGATCGGATTTTCTTTATCTTCTATTTTTGGATGTTAAGCTGTGGTTATCTCTCCTCGATTTACTCGTTTAATGTATTTCAGAAATGTTATGATTTGAAAATGGAACTGAGTTACAGTAACTACTGGTCCGAGTGGGAAAGTGGCGCTTGCCGCTGGGGTTGCCGGCATTAGCGGAGAGACATTTGTTTTAACGAAACACCGAATCCCAGAGTAAAGTCGATCCCTTGGCTCAGCACCAAGAGGTACAGTATTTGACGTTGGAGTCACATGCAGCAATACAGTGGCAGATCAGGTCGATCAGGGACACATCGCCGGCATCACCCATCGTAGATATGTGTGGTTTTCTCTAGTGCGACTTCCACACATTTTTATGCGATGTTCTTTCCATGGTCCCCTCAGTTCTTTTCCCTCAAAAAGACTGAGCCAGCAGTGTTATCTTTACAAGTATCTCGCAGGCGGCTACTGGTCCAACCCATCGACCTTATTTTTTTTTCTTTTTTGAAATACCATTGAATAAACGATTGATTTTTATTAATTATTGAAGATCGACTTGGCAAGATGTGCATGTGTGTGCGTGTGCGTGGTGCGTTGAACCCCAATCAATACAGTACCCTGAGACTGTTTACGGTATTGAGAACTTGAATTATAACTTGATGGAAGTTACCTGGCCCCTACAATTTTTTTTTTTTGGTTCGAGCTGGAATTTGACAATAATAATGACGAACGACGAGGCTGAGGAGCTGCTGCGCTGAGATGAGGTGAATGCGGCCGCCGATATGCGCTAAGTCGTGGCATGCCGGCCGCCGGGTGTCAATGCACTGCGAAGAGCCAGTGATTTTGCCGGAACGTCCCCTTCTTCTTTGCTCTCTCTCTCAAAAAAAAACATCGGTACAGCCTCCTGGGTAGAACGAAACTATGCAGATGCTGGTGTAGATGCCCCAATACTATAATATTGTCCGTAGTCAGCTACCCATCGAACACACACTGGCAAAAGCGTGGGAACAAGGGAAGAAACCCAGCTCTTTGCGCGCGGCCAAGGATTCAGACCTCCTTTACTCGAGAATAAAAGACTGTCTTTGTTCTGTGTGTGCGTGGTATGTCTGTAGTACTACCGGTGAAAACAGCCGTGAAATCTTTTCGAGTAGCCCGGTCTCTTTATGTCGTAATCCGCATGACTCCCACCCATAAATTGGTGGTCATAACAACTCGGGCACTACAACGTTACCCGTAGGAGGTGGGTAGTTGCCTAACTTACTTAGTAGTAATCCTCACACACATTGTCACCGTGACGCTTCTTGCAACCACATTATTATTAATGAATATATGCTCCATGACTGTAATGTTAAGATAATCTTGTACGTGCACTAGCTCTGTGTCGCACCCCCAAAGCTGCCATGCCACGAGTGATGAACCGGTCATACATCGTAGGCAAATATTTTTCTCCAAGGAAGGCGAAAGTTGGCATTTCTTCTAGCCTGGAGACAAAGACTTTGTTTCAGAGTTCAATGACAAGGGTAGGATCTAATGCAAGGACGTTATCATCACGGGCTCGGATCTAGCTGTTCTTGTGGGTAAAAAAGTCCACTACATCTTCTACCCATTCGGTGAACCAACCTGCATTACGCTTGATCAGGCTCGTTCAGTGACAGTGAGTAACCCAAGCAGGACCTACCCGGATTCTGTGATGACGATGTCGTTACCGTTTGAGAAGCGGTGCCGACGGGTTGAATGTGAGGGGTCGTATCGCTGGTCGAGGACTTGGGTGCCGGGGCTTGTGGTGCAGGAGCAGCGAGAGCAAGAACCGCAAAAGAAAGAGTGACGAAGGGTTTCACAAGCATTATTGTGCTGAGAGAAGGCGTAACAAGTTGAGAAGAAAACCGACAATATTAATTATTGAGAGAGAGGAAAAGAAATGTCTCTGCTTTTATGTCCCAGATAGAAGGCCACTTGAGTCTGTGTCAGTAACATGACAAGGTGGCACTCAATGGCCGTAAAGTGCGGAGCATTGGAGCCACATGATACCACTACACTCCTCTCAATATGATAGATTGGGATGAACCTCGGACAAGTAGATCCATGGGGCTAGGTTGGAGAGAGTCGGACGACGCTTGGAATATTGTACGCTCGCATATGAGGCATGAGATCTACATGAGATCCGGAACTGACCAGTACTGACCCATGGCCGGGTGTGCGCGACACTAAAGCGGGCCGGTCTTCTCGCTCTGTGTGGACCCCGGGCTTTCTACTTCGCCCCTTCCTTTGGCTGTTCTTTCCATGAGCGTCGCCACGATACACTCTCCATCCACTCAAATGAAGCACGACAGCGCGAGGGCGACGTTTAATGCAGCATCCCCTTGGCCGAGGCCTTACATTATTCTTTCAATTCGCTTCTTTCACTTTTCCTTATCTTTCGTTTCCTACTTATTTGTTTCGTCTGCGATCACTGATGACTTAATTTAAAACTTCCTGCTAGTTATTTTTCTAGACCAAAGACAGGGTGCGCTACCCCTTGCGAGGTAGCAGGTCTGGCCCCGCCTTCCCCAACCGACGTGCTTGCTGTTCACTCAGAATCAACCCTAAAGTTACGACACGTCGAGATCTCTGCTACCTTGTCTGCTTGCTCCTCCTCCGTCTCCCAATCTCGTTTCTACGGAGACCGCGGATTTGGTCTAGAGATTCAAATGCCGACTTTGGGTAAAATAGCCGTATTTGCCCGCATGCCACCCAGGCCTTTTACCAAAGCCGCGCCCTCTCGTGCACCCTTAGCCGACGGTGTAATCATTTTTGCCTCTAGCTTAGTGGTCACGGAGTGCTGCCCATCATCTATCTGCGGGTAATTTGATTACCACGGTGCGTAAATTGACTCAGAATACGCAACTATGCCTCGCCGGGAAGGAGCAAGCAAACAGATAAGTAATTCCCTCATGCGTGGATGTGGGGCTAAGTAAAACAGAGCGGAATCTTAACTCGGCTATTCCTGACAGGCTGCAATCTGCAATGCCCCACTATGGTGCTCATATAAGGTGGCCTTGTGACTTACAGCTCTTCATTCACAGATGCATTTCATGCCGCACACCTCACTTCCCACATTCACCAATGCATGACCTCAAACAGCATCGCTTTTATGATCCTCGTGTCTCTAATTGTTAAGTATTTACTCTGTGGTTCTCACTGTGCCTTTATCGTCTCTGTGACTTCTTACCATAGCCTTTTTCCTGTCTAGGCATTGTCACAGGTAACCCTGGGGTCATCCAGAGGGTACAGGTCCTTGCAGGTACAGGTATAGGTATGCAACCAATTTCACAGGTCTTAAAACCCACGTAGGTAGAGAGTCACTTAAATGCACAATGAATATGGCATTGCTAAAACTTGACTGATTTACGACAAACTAAAGCATGCCAGTGGTGATGTGCAGGGCGCAGCTTAGCCCGAAAACCCAGGCTTAGGCTCAGCTTGAGCGGACGTTATAGAAATGCGCTGAAAGGTCAGTTGTAGGACTAGATTGGGAGTTACTGGATATTGATCAACGACGACGACGTGTGCCGCTCGTCATCATCTCCTATCCCCCTCGTTCCTGTGTCCATAAGTGTATCAACAACCTCAGTGGAATGGCTGCCAACGACTGCTGTCCCTCCTTGCTTCCCCCGCCCTCTATCCGAGTCTGTCCAGCCTCTGTAAGCCATGCGGTAAGCAATAGCTTGCTATGACGTAGCAACAGCTTCCAATAGATGAGGGGTGGGGTGGAGACGGTGCACGACGATGCTTGACCATAGTCACTGAAATCACAGCTGCAAAGTTCGGGCTTTGGGGTCTGCTCAGCAGCCCGGGTTTCAGGACTTTGGGCCGAGTCTTGCATATCTCTACCTACGAAGGACCCTGCCCTGTTTAATGGTTTCACACCTTGGCCCACTTGAAACCACTTGGTATACTTGGGGACCTTCACTGATCTCCATACTTTCTTATTGGATCTTTCACTAAGTACGAAAAAATACAATAAGTGGCTCCCTGTTTGGATTTTCATGATGCTGAACATAACTCAAATCTAGGCACCCGTTATTCGACAGTTGATGGTGCACAGGCAGATTCGGCCCACCTTACTCACTTTGAACTTTTGCAGATGCGATCATCTTTAGATCTAAAGCTTTCTACTTACTATGCAACTTGACTGGGCCTTCGCAAAGTGAATGCTTAAAAAAATGAACTGGCCTGTTCTACGTGGTGTCCTCCCAGTTAAACCAGTGAAATCACTCCAGTAGTCGGGGCTCTTTATGTCGCAATCCACACGACTCTGGAGTCCCATGCACATTAGTGCGCTATAATAACCGAAGTAGCACCGGACTCGGGCACTACGGCGATACCCATGGGGTGGATATTTGCCCAGTGTTACCATTACTTAGTTCTCGCACACATTGTCACGCATTTTGCAAACACACAAACATGACTTCATTGTTAAGTTATTCTGAACACACAACTCTGTATCACGCCTCTCAACATGCCACGAGTGATGAATGATGAACAAGGTATACTACGTGGGCAGTGATTGTTCCAAGGAAGGCGGAAATTGATTTCTTCTCCTAGCCTAAAGACAATACAAACTTCAGGGTCAACGACAACAGTGGGACTTAACGAGGAGGCTACCATTATGGGCTCCGAGTACGCACGAGATTGATCTACCAATCTGCATTATGTTAATCAAGCTTGTTCAGCGGAATTGATCCAAAAAAACTTACTGATCTCCGGCCCCGAATTGCTGGTGCCGGACCTAGGCAGAACAGCGGGGCTGCCAGCTTCAGGTTGGGGGGCCGGAGAAGCGGAAGCAAGGGCCGCAAAAGCGAGAGCGACGATGGATTTAAAAAGCATTGTTGAGCTGATGATTGGGGATGGGATAACAGTTAAGAGATGACAATTGTTGTTGAGAGGACTCGGAAATGCCTCTGCTTTTATATCCAAAACAGACTACCGCTTGAGTCTGTACAGAAAGCGTTCCATGGCCTTGAAGAATATGCCAACCATTCCTTAGATACGATATGATATCGCAACTCAGACCGCAAAGCCAATGAGTTGAATTGGAGAGATTCCTGTGGCACTTCCCAAGGTGGATTGCGCCAGTATTTGAAATTTAGCGGTCGTGTGACTTACCGAATAAGGCAGGTTCTTAGCCGAAGCTTAGTCACGTATTACGCAATCTATTTTGCCACTTTAAAAAACATTTACTGTAAATGCATTAAATGCACGACTTTTTTTCTTTTTAAATTAACAATAATAATTAATTAATTTCTGCATTTTTGTAGCCGAGCAGACGACGCCACGTGATGAAGGGAAGGGGGAGCGCGCAGGGGGAACGCGCCACCTTGTTTACCACTTCCCACGAGGTGGGGTGGTCTGGTATGTTTTATTTTTCTTGTTTTTTTTATCACAGAACTGACCTTTTTTCCATCTTTTATTTAGCATATAAACCATTATCAACGACACGGCCCCCTTCTGCGGCTGGCCTCGCGTGCAGGGGGCACTGCTGCCGTCCTCGCGCCGGTGCGGGGACACCAGCAATGGCAACATGAGGACCACGGGCACAAGGACAAGAGCAGCGGCGACGCGAGGACAGCAGGGGCGGCGGCGTGCCCCTCGCGCTGTGGTCACCACGGCGCGAGGGGCACGAAGACAACAGCACGAGGGGCCCGAGGGGCGTGAGGATAGCAGAGGGGGCGGCGCGAGGACCTCGGCGCAAGGACAAGGAGAGCAGCAGCAGCGACGTGAGGACAGCAGAGGCGGCGGCGTGCCCCTCGCGCTGTGGTCCTCGCTCCTCTCACGCTGTGGTCACCACGGCGCGAGGGGCGCGATGACAATGGCACGAGGGGCGCGAGGGGCGTGAGGACAGCAGAGGGGGCGACGCAAGGACCACGGCGCGAGGACCACAGCGCAAGGACAAGGACAGCGAGAGCGGCAACGCGAGGACAGCAGAGGCGGCCGCGGCGCGAGGAGCAGGGGGCAAGGACAAGGGTAGCGGCAGCGGCAACGCGAGGACCGCGGCGGCTGCATCGCGAGGACAGCAGAGGCCGTGGCGCGAGGACAACGGCGCGGGGACCACAGCGCGAGGACCACAGCGCAAAAACAAGGACAGCGGGGCAATGCGAGGACAACGGCGCGAGACCACAGCGCAAGGACCACAGCGCAAGGACAAGGAAAACGACAGCGGCAACGCGAGGACAGCAGAGGCCGCGGCGCGAGGACCACGGCGCAAGGACAAGGGCAGCGGCAGCGGCAACGCGAGGGCGGCGGCGGCGGCAGTGCGAGGACAGCAGAGGCGGCGGCGTGCCCCTCACGCTGTGGTCACCACAGCGCGAGGGGCACAGGGACAACGGCATGAGGGGCGCAAGGACCACCGCGCCCACTCCGTTGCGATTCCCGCACTCGCGCCCCC
>QFDX01000072.1:0-49680 GCA_003315875.1 Lactifluus piperatus | reverse complement strand
CAAGGACAAGGAAAACGACAGCGGCAACGCGAGGACAGCAGAGGCCGCGGCGTGCCCCTCACGCTGTGGTCACCACAGCGCGAGGGGCACAGGGACAACGGCATGAGGGGCGCAAGGACCACCGCGCCCACTCCGTTGCGATTCCCGCACTCGCGCCCCCGCCCCTTTGCGTTCAACTCCGGTGTGTTCCGGTACTCGCGCACATGCCCACACCCCGTATATCCCATTCCGTTGCGATTCCCGCACCCTTGTCCACGCCCGCATCTTACATAATTGTTTACTTCACTGTGTACGACTTATCTTTGGAATAAATGACTTATTAAAATGTTTTTGTGATTACCTTTTTGAGCTACACATGACAAATAAATAATATATCTAGTCTACTTTTACCCGAAACGCCAAGGCGTTGGGACCTTCCTTATACGGAAGTTCCCACGTCCGTCAAATTTGGCCAACTGATTGCGCCCGCGTGACGTGCCAGTGAGATCTAGCTCCGTCAGTGCTAAAATCTAAGATATCTAAGATCCAGTGCCGGACCATGCCCGTTTCATGCGTTAGCTCATCGACCTTTGGACCCCTTTACCCTAGCACTGCCATGTCATACACTCCTCATTCACTCAGATGAGGCATGATAGCACGAGGCTCAGACCATGCGTTCGCCTAGGATGTGTTAGTGGTGTCATGGTATCGTAACTTCGGTTGTGAGTGAAGCGAAAGACATAAAAACTCGCCCTTGAATCTTGCAGGTCTGTGCACGTGAATTTCTTGCGTAAATGTGTTCAAATAGCTTATTCATGTGTTTTGGTAGCTTTTTGCACTTCTCCACTTTTTGTTATCCAAGTGAGTCTTTGCTTTGTCACATTTCGGCTTCTGTAGTTGCCATGGCTCAAAAAATCATAGAGTTTTAAAGTTTTTGTACATAATGAGGTCAGGCAGCTTATGGTAATTTGATATGGGGAAGGTTGAGCGGAGGAAGAGATTATATTACCGCTTTCTGGGGTTAGCGGAATATATACCTATTTACGGTATTACTAATGTCCATATTTATATTACTAATATCAGCTCATTTTTCGTAATGTGATCTAAAAATGAGAGAAAGTTTCCTCATAGGGATGTTTCTCAGTGTAGAGAGCATAGATACTTTAATAAAGAGATCTGTATTACTAAGGGATACCGAATGCATGAAGCTTCAAAGAAGTGTGGAGGGAAGTCTTTCTAAAAGTGTCCAATATTTCGGCATTGTCTTAATTATCTCGCGACAATCCCGCGGACAATATATAAATAATAGAGCCGAGTAATTACACTGAGCACTAGTCAATTAAGACATTTTTTGACGAATCAAGAAAAAGTATTCGAAAAAAGCTCTCCCACAAGTTGTAGACTAGAGTCAGAGACACATGAAGATGCAAAAATTGTGATAAAATACATTGATTTGGGACGGTTATTTTCCATGGGTCCCGAGCCTGTTATCCTTTCCAAATCCTTCATATTGCACCATGAGTCACTCAAAGTGCAGAAGGAGGATAAATTTTTCAACACCTGAATGGAGGCCCTGGTGAGAGTTCCTCAACACGACGGAAAACCACTGGAAACTCAGACCCAGGAATGGCACCCATGAAGTACGATACCTACAGAAAAGCTGGTGTCAATATTCCGATGAAGATGAACAATCAAATGTGACCATGTAGCAGGAAGATCAAATGTTGGTCCTACAAAAGCAAAGGTTTGATCCTGAATACGAAGTCGAGGGGTACAACTATCGCCTCAGGAACCACTGAAAGGTTATGAGTTTACGCCATTTGCACCCATAGATGTGCCTCGGCATATAGCACCAGGGGAAGGGTTCCCTCTCGCCCGATGTGTTGCCCAACGCTGCACCGACACCTGAAGTTCAAGTTCAGGAACTTGTCGTCGCTCATATGAGAAGGGATAGAAGGTCCCCTTAACCACACTTCATAAATTAGCATGAGTCCGATTTGGCACGGTTGCATTGTCTGACACGTTGGCTCGGCCCAGGCTTTTCCTAGAAGTTGAAGATAATGTGCGTGAGAGTGATGGCTACTTGTCCCGTGTCTAGCCAATCATCTCGGAGGCGATGGCACTCACCGAATCCTCGACTGCGATGAAACACAACACTTCCCTCCTAATTGATTCCATTTCAATATCGGTTCGCCTCATCGTTCTTTTTCTTTTCTTCACCTACACCCAACTCCCGCGGCTCCTGTGCAAGCAGCAGTTGGGCAGCATTGCTGGAAAGATGGGGAAACACGATGCAATCGGGGCACCAATTAAAATCCAGTCGAGAAATCCTGCAATACAGTATATACTGTACAGGTAGCGAGGCAAACAAAGAAGACAATGATTCCTTCGTTATACACTGATAAATGAGCTATGCCAGTCCAGGGTTCCATCTCCGCTAGATCCTCGTTCAAGGGATCTTCCACTGAACCGGGACTTCACAGGCAGCGACCGACGTCCCGAGTGAAGGACTGGGAGCCTAGCAGCAGTTAGCCCAGCTCATTTCGTGGCCGCGATGTGTGAGTACTATCAATATGGGGGGCCCTTGAATATTGGCATATAACTTGAAAACGACTACATATTAGCAAGAAAGAGGCAAGCAATGAGGGAACTTCAGAAGGGTTCCATTTTGGGGGGGAGTTTGATGAATCGTCACAGAACAGAACACAGAAACAGAAATATCACTCCGGTATTTTGGATCCCCATTCTTTCTCGCGCGTGGCACCTGACTCGGTTAACACTTAACAGCTAGTCGGAGCTTGAAAGCAGCATCATGCTCAGTAACGCGGTATCCACACCTTTATCTCTGCCGCACCTTTTTCCATTTTATAAAAGATCCAGTAATCCATAGGTCAATTGGACATGCTTGATTAGAAGACATGGAAAAGGTTCAACAGCTGGTTCTAAATTTGGGACAGCATCTGAGGGTGTTGTTTGAGGATCTAAGCTATGTAAGCTTTTGTGTCCTTGTCACACAAGTCTTCAAACCCACTTCTTGTTGTTTAGCTCGTTCCTCACAACATATTTTAGCTATATGAGCATTCTAATACACCAAGCATGATTAAATGCAGCTGTCATTGTGGCCTCAAACTTATCCAAGTTGTGAGGATTGAATAACGAGCTAAAAAAGAGCCAAAAACTGAATCTTTAAACACCATATAGTACATACAGCACATCAAAGACCCCCACATTGATAGTATGGTGGTTGACATTATCAGTGTCGTGGTTGTGGCCACTAGCCGAGGAGAGGGGGAAATGTACTTATTTCATGGCACAAAAACATATATAAACTTTTGGTTGGCAGGACCCGCGGTAATTTGAAAGGAGGAGCATCACATTTTGTTGGTAAAGTGTGCTGTACAGTATCAGCGTCTAGCAACGCGAAACCCGGGCCGGTGAGTCCAAACGGACTCCGGCCCGGTTTTAACCGGAATGTTTGTGGGTTCTTCAAAGTTAATTTACATCATTCGAACCGTGCATTGTCTCTCTCTCTCTCCTCCGCCAAGCATCCCCTACCACGTTTTATCCCTCATTGCCTCATCCTTTTGCTCCAGCTTAAGCACAAGTTGTAGGGCTAAGGAGGAATGGAACCCTTCTCTTCCTACCCGCGCCAATATCGCGGTCACGATGTCAATCCCACTACGGGGCGACGAGGGACTTTTAAGAACAAGACCTGGGTCGCCGCAGACAGGAGCGGCTCGAGCAGTCCATTTCAAGCTGGACATTTGGGAGCAGACGCGCTGAGGTGGGAGCGAGGTGGTGTGCGCGGGACCGGACGTGGGCGCGGTCGAGGAAGGAGTCGTTCTCCGCGGCCGGAATTTGAGCCATCACACCACGCCGGTGATGCCTCAGAAGTGGAGGATGAGACCCAAGTTGATGCGGTGGACGGCGCGGAGATTGATCCCAGCGACGAGCCTATGCTCGAAACGCTGGAGGACCGCGAAAGATTTTATCAGGAGGTGAGTTCCCCATCCAAGCTACTCGCGTATGCTCTCGAAGGAAACCCGTGCTTGTTCGCGTTGCTCTAGCTTGTTAGAGCTCGTGAGGTGGAGAGAAAGAGGGCTATTGCCGAGGGGAAAATGGACGACCCGCTAGTCCCCAAGCGACTTGATGAAGCTATCACTATGATAGGCACATGTATGGATATGTGTCCGAGGTTTGAACGGTATCGGCGCGAGCGAGAGAACAACTTATTTAATTGGGAAGTCGTACGTCACTTTTTCTCACTGTCGACGCTGGAGAAAGACACGCTGATATTTCTAAGATCCCCGGAACGAAGCGTGTAGATCACAAGCGTGCTGTAAAAATGTATGAACGTGCAGCGGGAGACAAGACGCTACCATCAGACTTGCGACCGCCACCTGTCCTCAAGGTTCGTTCGCTCATCTGACGTATCGGCCCCTCTCTCCTCATGAGTCGACTTGGACAGCGCACCCTAGACTATCTCTTTCGCGACCTCCTCCAAAAGGAAGGTTTTTCGCCCACATTCGACTTCATTCGTGATCGCTCGCGTGCGCTGAGAAACGACTTCACCATGCAACACGAAACAGGTCCTTTTGCAATCGAGTGTCACGAACGTTGTGCTCGTTTCCACATCCTTGCATTACACTTTGAACGCGATCGTCCTGGTTTCTCTATTGCGTTGGAAGAACAGCAGTTAATGAACAGTGAGTACCCTTTGACATTGCTTTTGGTCATGCGACTCTGACTGTAGGCAGCCCTACAAAGCCTCAAAGAATTTTACGAAGACCAGCGTAACCGCTACGAATCACCTAACGAGCTTGAGATGCGCATATATCACCGTCTCATCCATATTCGCGATCAACGCGAACGCCATGATGACATCCCATCTGCCATACTGTCCCACCCCGTCTTCTTGCTTACCACCAAATTTCGCCAGCGTGTTCAAGCAAAGTCATCACCGATCACCAAAGTATCACCCCTGGTAGTTGACCAGGAAGGGATGCACCAATTTGAGGAGCTCGCGGTGCTCCTGAGAGAACAGGGCAACAGGGTCATGGTCTACCTTGTTGCTTGCATTCTTGAACGTCTCTTCGGTAAGGATACTATTGAAGACATAGAGGTCATTCGCGACGGCATTGCCATCCCCGACATTATTGATGGGGTGCTTTCGGACGATGGGCCTGGATCAACTCCGGATGCTGAACTGGCGGACTATGATGAAGAGGAAGCCTTCCTGCGCGAAGATGAGCCGAAAATAGAACCCGAAGAGTCTGGGGAATCTCAGCATCAACCCAAGCCGCTGAAGTCTAGTGCTACTGTATGGCTCACGGACAATTTCGGTGTTCGACCGTCACCGTCCGTCATGCTTGCTGCTTCGGGGTCTAACGCCTCAGTCTTTAGCACACAACCGGCAGCCCCCGCCTTTGGGTCTTCCATTCCCGCACCTGCCTCTGGGGCGCCATCAACCCAAAGTTCCGTCGTTCCTCCGGCAGTGTCAGCGTTTGCAAATCTCAAAACAACGCCAAACGTCTTTGGAAACCGGAACTTCATCTCCGCTTCAGCGTTCGGTAACAATTCCTCAGTATTTGGCGCCTCCTCGGCTTTTGGGACACCCTCCTCTGAAGTTGGGTTCTCAAATACCACAACTGGTCCTTCTGTGCTGGGAGATCCCACGAAGCCAGCCTTCTCCGTTTCGCCCTTTGTTGCGTCCACATCTGCGCCAGTCGTATCGGACACTGGGGACCAAAGGTCGGCTGCGTCAGTCTTTGGGTCACCGTTTGCCAAGCCTAGTGTTCCGACATTGTTCGCACCCGCGGCAGGTGTTGCTGAGCCGCCATCTTCTACTTTCTCCGCTTCGCAGAGTGCCCCATCTGGGTTTCCCAGCAAGGTGCAGGACACTACCTTTGAAACCAGTGCTACCATTCCCGCGACCACTCTTAACCCCAAGGCCCCTGCTTTCTCCCCTGGTCTGTCGTTTGGGGAACCGCCATCCACGACGTCCGTGCAAGATGAGATGAGTTCAACAGAGAACCTCTCCGGCCCATCATCGTCGTTCCCAACCGTCTCAGCCTCTACGACGGCCACACGGCCGATCCTTCCACCCATCAAGACGTCCTCACTCCCTACCATCTCTACTTCCACTCGGCCACCTGTTAATCTAGCAACAAGCCAATCCGCACCAGCTTCGAACGGATTCACGAAGCAGCCGTCTGTCCTGGACAGACTCGAGCGCCAGCCGACCTTCATGGATGGATTCAAGCCATCTACCTATGGGACTCAGCCCGGCAATGGTATCAGAACCTCGTATACTCCTGATACCAATGCTTCCCCACAACATCCACCTCCTACCAAGATGGGACCCGTCTCTCTCCCGGGAACGCCAACAGCCACGGTTTACAGTCCTCCCTTAAGACAGAAATCTATCAACAACCTATTCGGTTGGAACTCCTCGCAAACCGTCTCCAGTACCGACGAGATCCTCAGCCCACTGGTGATATCAGCAAAAAGCTCATTGGCCTCGCTGCCCTCGCCCACGATTTCGGCTCGCCCATCTTTTCCAAGATTACCAACTGTCACGGTCGAGTCGCCGATACCCACCGGACCATCCGGACCGTTACCGGACACAGCTGAGTCCCTACCCTCGCCCAAAGAGGCGCCCAGAAACAGAAAATCACCTATTTCCCCACAAGACGTCGAGATGGCATCACCTACTGCGGGTCCATTACGAAACGGGAAAAGCAAGGGGAAGGGAAAGGCGCCCGTGTTGGATCTTGACGATCTTGAGGCACGAGCATATGCGTTTGCGAGGAAGACTACGCTCATTCGTACCACGTTCAAACGCTGGGCCACTAAAGCGTCCGAGCGTGTGTTGTATAATGATGCGGTACGTCGCAGCGACGAGTACACTGGACAAAAAATGAAGAAGCGGCAAAAATCACGACTACGATCCGACACAGACACCGATATCGAGGCCAAGGTGGTTGAGAGAAGGACGCGCCGTCGTATCTCCGCGAAGTATACGCCGCCACAGACGGATGCCGAGCTTGCGCGTCGGTTAAAAGAGGTGGGTGTTTGGTGTGCTCTATCTGCGAGTTGTGTCCTCCGCCCCAGCCCGCGGTTAAATCTCGCGCATTTTTTCCCCATCAGAACCACGAACAGCATGAACGTCGGTGGGCACCTGGTACCCTCCTCGCTGCCGTCCGCACACATGTTGGCAATCCGGCTCCATTTGATTACTGTTTATGGCTCTCACTCAATCCCGATAATGACGGTACGGCTATTTGGGTCGAGAGAAAGTTTGACATGCCCAAGAGTGGAGCGTGGGTATCAGAGCGGATATTCACCATTCCGCTGGCGCCCGATGCCACGTCGCGGTCGCCTGGGTTGGTCGTGTTTGAGTGCTCGCCACTACACGGCGTTAATGACGAAATTGAGAAGTAGGTTTCTATTCCTTAAGAAATTTGTAGCTTTCCTGGGACAGTCGCCACTCACCGACACGATTACGTAGGAAATACCGCGTCCTAGATGACTGTGCACGGCTACGTGAAATGATCGAGACATTCCCTGAGGACCGGCATTTTATTTCTTCGGTCCTTTTTATCCTGTGGGGCGAGGACGAATCCGAAACGCTACCGGATGATTTGCGTCGCATGGTCTGTTTCCCGTTGAAACTCCCCTTACTACTCGCACTCATACGAGAACAGGCTGGCGACTACGAGGCTAAGGGCGTCCTAAAATCCCATGCAACATTTTGCTTGTCTTCGAAAACGAAGGATCTGGACGAAAAGTTTACACAAGTGCTAAGTTCGATGGACTTGGACACAACCGGTGGGCTGGTGGAAATCCTGTCCCGGCAAGGTGAAATGCCCCAACCATCAGTTTTAGCAATGAGCCAGCCTATTTATACATTTATTAGAGTTCTTGCAAGTCATCACCGCTCCTTGGAAGGACTTTGCCTTGGATTGGGTGGCAAGATGCTCTGCGGATGGAGAAGGCGAGTATGCGTTATTTGCCCGATTTACCTCCCACCTGACTGTGTTCGCGCCACAGTGGACTGGCTTCTCTTCAGCAAGCTGTTTGAAGCGTTGGTTAAACTCATGAATACATTGTCGGTCCATTTTACGACTCGTCTGGACGAGTCGGCGGCCTTGAATCCGCTTCCGGAAATACGGATGGATGGGGTAAGGTCATCGAGGTAAGTTAACGATGTTATAGTATGGGGTGAGTGCTTTACTAATTGGGAGGATCACTTAGCGAGGTTTATGATACCGCATTTGCGTGGTTAGAACATAAGGACCTTCGCACCCTGTCGAGGGAATTTCGCATGTTGCTACAGTCCTATCGCACTTCAAATGCCGGTATGACGCATCACTCGTTCTCATGCCGAAAAAAGAAAACTTAATTGGCCGTTCTTTAAGATTTTCCAGTGCATGCCTTTGTCGACGCGCTATACGACCTGTCGGTTCGATGTATCGAAAGCAGTGTGAGGATAGACAAGGCAGTTCGGTATCCAGTGCCGAAGCGTGATATCGAGGAGACAAGAAACGAGGCTGAGAGCGATGTAGCTGAAGTAGCAACACAGCTACGCTCTTTGCTCCTGTTCCACACACGGCTTAAACGGCCACCACCAGACGATGATGATGATGAAGCGAGCGTTCTGAGGTGAGCTTGAACTATCGCATCGGCGATTGAAATCTGGCTTACGGGAACCACTTCACAGCATGTCCCCTTCCTCAAAGCGACTCAAGTCGACCTTCAGTAGCTTCTCGACGGTAGAGGACCTAGCCCTGCCGCCTCCGTCTTCTGCAGTGTCACCATCTACATCTGTGACTACGATAGTGAACGAGGATAAGCCGCAAAAGGTTATCACTGTAGCAATGCTTCGTGCGTTGACGCAAAGTGTACTTAAAAACCGAGCTCGAGGGTGAAAGAGTTGTAATAGTCAAATATAATATATGGAATGGCTTAATTCGGATACTCTAAGAGGTTTCCTGATAAGGCAAATCAAGCAGACTCCTGCTTTGAGTTTTCAGCCACAGCGAATAACTCCCTCAACACCGTTCCGTCCCTCCTTCAGTTAACGACCGAGGCCATCCCTGCCTTGATCGTGCCCGTATAGCGTACTCGTAAGTACTAACATCACTCGGGTCGCCCACGGACGGTCACTGACAGTTGCGGAGTCAGCGGGTGTTGAATCCTAAATAGGCTCTCACTCATTTCGCCCTCCACCCGTAAATCTTCCTGCTCGGTGAGCCAACTTTGTTCTTCAAACTTTACTTTTGATTGGTGGCTGATCACCTTTCCTATCTTACTCGCCGCATTTCATCTACTTTCCAATGCCTTGACATCTCCATTATACTCCGTCTACTCGCCATGCCGCAGCACGACGCATGTCGTCACCCCCAGACTCCCATAGCAACGCCCAAGGTTCCTCCACAACCTGGACAGAGCCACCCTGGTCAGGTTGGATAGAGACTACCGGCGATGCTCTCCTCATCCTGGAAGCTGCACGCCGCGGAATGATCCCGCGCGTCACCCGGCGCCTCGTCGACTCGGAGCGCAAAATGATCACCTCCGGATCGGTCTTTGTCTTTGATGAAGATGAAAGCGGCATCAAACGTTGGACGGATGGGTTTTTTTGGAGCCCCAGCAGGATTCTCGGGAACTTCCTCCTCTATCGCGAGACAGAGAAACGCGGCGCGGGTCATAGGGGCGCCCGCAATGACGCCGAGCAGGCGGGTGATCACCAGGCGAGTAGCGAAGGGCCTAAATCCGATGGCCAAACGCTCAGCCGCCCGCGTGGGGAGACGACAAGGTTGGGGATTGACCGGCAGCGCGAACGGAGCCTGGTCGGTAGCCTTACGAACAGCTACAAGTTCAAAGCTGGGGGCATGATGAAAAAGGTACGCTTTTGTTTTTTTCTGCTTTTTGTTTTCCCTTTTTCTTTTTGAATCCTACCTGTCAAAAACTATATGTGGCACTTTGATGTCCCGCATTTATTATATCATAATGTTTCCGCGCAAGATCTCAGGGCTCCCTTTGTTTCTATCCCAAAAGAACTGTGCCAACAGTTTCACAAGTCCAGACTCCATTTCTATCTCCTTTGGTAGCCTTGACACTCTCCGGTGTCATTTTACTTCACGTAAACCATGGTATCCTTGGGGCTAAAGAAAGATATGGTTCCTTTGTGAGGTGCCTGGCACAGCGTGTTCCCTCTTTGGCTCTGATGGCATACTTTTTTTTTACGGAAGCTGACGACCCTACTATAGACTTTCTCATTAACCATCAGTGGCGTCTCCCAACATCTTATATCGTATTACAAGATCGAAGATGTCGAACAAGGCCGGCTTCGAACCGCATCATCTTACCCCGAACTCGCCTCTCTCGACATCAGCCCCGAGTACCTGGAGAAGACCCATTTTCGAAATCCGCCCAAAGTCGAGATTGGTGTCGATGGCATTCCGCGGTATCGCGGGGAGGCCGACGACGTCGAGCCTTCGCCCCACGTCCTCAATTCGGCGCTGGCGGTCAGCATGCCCCTGCTTACCGAACCCATGGAAGTAGGCGCTGTCATGGCTGCAAATGCAGCAAATGGGGCAAAGCGTGGCAAGCGGTACGACCCTTATGCGCCAAAAGGTAAACGCAAGACCAAGAGCTCCTCCACGAACACGAGTGCTCCGACCTCACCTACGGACAGCGGCTCTCCGTATGCGATGGTCCCAACGGGCTTTCCTGACCCCAACATGCCTATGTTACAACACCCACACTATGCAGCTGCTTATGGCCTAACCCCATATTCCTACCCCATGGGCTTTTCCATGCCAGCTCCATCGAGCATTTACCCGCCTGGAGCCATGTTCCCGCCTCCCGGGCCCCCACCTCCTGGGGTCACGCAACCTGGCGGCTCTCCTGGTTCACCCTTACCCGCCCAGGCGTCAGCACAGGGAATGGTCCCCTATCACACATACTCTCCTGGTGCCCCGCACGCTCTCCCGCCTGGCGGCGATGGTGCATCTATGCAAGCACCGGCACAGTCCCAACAAGCGTATTATCCGTATTACCCGCCTCCCGGGTATCCCTCGTATTGGTCGCCCTACCATGCAGGGGCTGGCTACACACCGCCGACACAGACAGGTTCCCCTACGTCGCCCGTTAGCGCCAGCACAGTAGCATCGGGCGTCGAATCGCAAATCAAGACGGGAGATGAAAGTGAGGAAAGCCTGGCGACATAGACAAGGCCAGTGAAAGGCCGTGCATTTGTATACCTTTTGTACTATACTTGTCTGCATTTTTTTTCCCATCCCCTTTGGCCTATGCTCTGTTTATTGTTGCTCGCTCTTTTTTTTTTTTGCCTTCGTTCTTTTTTTTTTTGGATCTCTTTGCGTATGCATCGTCGTCGCCGTCTTCATGTCTTGGTTCGCGCTTGGATGTACAGCTGCCGTTATAATTTCCGTTGGTACTCTAGAAATTAGCACATACGTATACTTCACCTCTAGGGTGCCTTTTTTTCCCTTTACATCCTTTTTTACACAGAAAATGAATCGCCGCCGCCGCCGGCTTGTTGCCCGTCAATTATCTTCTCACCGCCGTTGATTTTAAGGGCAAACGACCAAAGCCCCGTTTCTTCACCTGGATGAAAGAGAGGGGTCTTTGATTGCCCACGCATGCAGCATGGTCGCTTTTATTCACAGGATTTTAGATAAAGTGGGAACTTGGCGTAGTACGCGCATTCAAGTTCGGCGTGGACAGTACAGTAACTTGGGGATGCCAGGGGAAAATTTGAGTCGTTGACGCTTTGACAACTCGGATACCTACTGCACAGGACCGAGCTTATCAGCTGAAGCCCCGGTAAGAAAGCGAGGCTATGCCCGTGCATCCATCGATTCATCATTGAAGCTTATTGAAGAGCGAGCCCCAAAAGCCCCAAAAGATGGATATGGTATAGGTTGCCGGCGGGCCGCTCGTGCCGCTCGTCCGGTGTTATTAACCATAACTCTAAGTCGTTGACTCTGACCCACCCTGATCTCCTTAAGCGACGTACAGAGAGGATCTCGACTCGGATCTGCGATAACAGTAATACTGCTGTACTGAACTTGTTGTACCCATATACGAACGCGCCCGTGCTATTACTACTAGTATGCCAGCGCCCGTGCTTGCAGATGTGTGTCCCGCTTAGCAGACAAGGACTACAACGAATCGGTTATGATAGGTGAGGTCGACAAGATTCCATCAAGCGCACATTGCAAAACTTCAATCACACAAGGTACGTACTGTATGTCCTGTTGAACCTTGATTATAATAAGCTTGATAAGCCAAATTACACACGCGAGGACGGTGGCGTCTGCCCGTCCTCTGACTTAAAACAGTACTGAAAGAAATGAGACAGCTGGAAGGCTGCCTTGACTTGGAATCAGTACTAATCAGTCCTTGGCCGATCCGCTACGTGTATTCCTGTTGGTCAGCGGCAGCGGAAAGTGACCCGACCGAATCGGTCATGAACAAGTTGCATGTGAATCATTTATTTCATTTCTGCGCCTATCGCCATTTTTGGACCGGATGTCGTCGTCGTCATCCTTGTGAGAGAATCACAATTAAAATGTGCCGACAGAAGTTTCTCAATCACCACGGGTATGCCTTTCCAACTTTGGGTGTGTCCGAGGTAACCCACTCCCACCATTCATACAATAAAGGGTAATACTAGCGTGGTCATGCCCTTGATAAGATTCAAAATCATTGTGTGCCAGAATTCGTCGCGTTTAGCAGCAGGAAGATGGCTCAAAGGCTTGAAAGGCCCGGCGGGCCCCGGTCGAAGCTTGGCTAAGTTGGCTCGTCAGATGCTCCACGATCACCACACTACTCGGATAGTAGGGAACTGGATTCACCTACGGCAAGGGTCGGAGAGGCCCAAGGACGTGCAGAATAATGGCAGATGAGGAATGCATGAAGGGCCGGCCTGCGCCTGACTCGGCCCTGCGAGCATGCGCCAACACAGCCGTGGAAACGTTGTGAAAGACCCAAGTATCGTTCAACTAGATGTGTAGATGGTCGCATTTTCCTAGCCCGTGTCGCTGCACAGTGCAGTGACGGCAGTCGGCAATGGGTCACCGTGAAGCTGTGCTGCCAGTGGGTCAGCTAGTAGTATTTGGTTGTCGTCATACATGTAAACGCAGGCACGATAAATCGGGACCTGGTTCGACTGGTGCGCTGGGCGGCACACTAGGCAGCGCGTCGGCCTTTGTAGCATGGTCAGTGACCACAAGATTGTGACATAACTAGCAAAAGCAGGATCAGGATCAAGGTAAGCATTTCCACTGAACAGGAAAGCAAGCGGAGGCCCAAGGGCATCGAGTGGGACAGACTACCCTCAGCAATTGTACACCCGAGTTTCCTTGCGCGTCGTGTAACAAAAGTTGATAGACCTACGATAGAACGTACAACGAAACGATTATGAAAGTAATTACAGTATGCACTACAAGACACCAGTCTATTCTCCGTGCATTACTTGATTCGACCTCCCGCCCGGGAAGAGATTAACTAGCGTGGTTCCAATCACTATCTGAGAGCTGAGAGCTCGCAGATGAGGACTCGATCTTGGGTTTGCGGTCACCTTTCATCTCACCTCCGACTAAAATTGTCGAGTTTTCTGAGGCGTGCTGATCCTCACCTGCCAGTGCTAAACGAGGTGACAAAGGAAGGAGCATGTGCGTAACTTCTTTGTACCATGCACAGAGACCACTACGTCCGAAACAATGCAAAAGGAAAACGAGGCGCCCCGAGAGGTAGGCAGTTATTGCAAAAGCAGTCAAGAACCCGGAGAGAAGCAATGCAGAGCCGAGGGTGGCAATGAGGATGGTACCTAGCAGTAGATTGAGAATGTGATGGAAACTACAGGGGAAGGGACACTTACCCATGAAAAGGAAGACGCCAGCGGAGAATGCGAAGACAACGCAAAGGGCAACTCCCAGGGCCACAGAAAGTGTGGCAAGTGACACGACACTATTAAGAGGCAGATGTGAAACCACGAGCAGGAACCCAACGAAAAGTATAGGTGCATACATCAATGCGTATACAGGGAAGCAGCTGAAAGCGATAAAGATGGAGAAGAAGACCTGAAAAATAATCGGAGCCGGATTAAACCCGGGATGATAATAATTAAGGCAGCTCAAGATATTCACGAAAGGGATGGGGTATGCCGAGAACAGTGACCTAAGAAGATCCCAAATAGGGAGAACATAGCTGTGTTCAATACTAGATCTGTGTCAGCCCTGAGATAAATGTCTGAGTAGCTAAGAAACACACTTTTCAAAAGTTTTCCGCACAGCTGCGGCACTGTTGTCAAAGTAAGGGGCTAGGGTATCTTGGGGTTGGGGTGTCTTTGCTTCCATTGGCCGTTAGGAGGTGGTCGTTAGTAATCCGAGTTCTGAGTCCGAGCCCGAGAGTGCTGATGAGTCCACGTGACCACGGCCAAAATCGGCCCGGGACTGGAAAACTCACAGAACTGTCCTTACTCCCACACATCCTCACATTGGTCGTTGTCAGAGTCAGAGTCAGTCAGACATTCAAACGCGGACACGATAAATCGGGACCTGATTTGACCGATGTGCCGGGCGGCACAGTGCACACTAGGCCGCACGTTGGCCTTTGTAGTATGGTCAGTGACCACAGGATTGTGACATAACTAGCATAAGGCCAACTCTCCTGTAAACATTTCCACTGAACAGGAAAACACCCAGAGTGCATCTGAGTGGGAGAGACTACCCTCAGCAATTGTGGACCCGAATGTCTCTGCACGTCGTGTAACAAAAGTTAATACAGACCTACGATAGAACGTACAACGAAACTATTCTGAGAATAATTAGAATGCACTACAAGACACTAGTCTATTCACCGTGCATTACTTATTACTTCAATCGATCTGTAGAGATAACTAGCGCGGTTCCGGTCACTATCGGAGAGCCGAGAGCTCGCAGATGAGGACTCGATCTTGGGTTTGCGGCCATCTTTCATCTCACCTCCGACTAATCTTTTCGAGTTTTCTGAGGCGTGCTGATCTTCATCTGCCAGTACTAAACGAGGTAACGAAGGAAGGTGAATGTGCGTAACTTCTTTGTACCCAGCACGGGAATCACTTACATCCGAAACAGAGAATTGCAGGAGTAATCAAGAACCCGGAGAGAAGCAATGCGAAGCCGACGATAGTAATGAGGATGGTACCTAGCGGTGGATTGAGAATGTGATGGAAACTCCAGGGAAAGGGACAGCTTACCCAAGAGAAGGAAGACGCCAGCGAAGGATACGAAGACAACGCAAAGGGCGACGGCGACTGTCAGGGCCACAGAAAGTGTGGCAAGTGACACGTCACTATTAGGAAGCAGAAATGAAGACCTGCAAAATAGTGGGAGACTGGATTAGACTCGGGGTGATAGTATATAAAGCAGCTCTATATAATCACGAAATGGATAGGGAGGACATATATGTGTTCGAAACTGGAGAGGATTCTGTGTCAGCCTTGAGATAAAAGTCTGAGTAGAGCTAAGAAACGCACCTTCCACTCGTTTCTGCGTCATTATTGTTGTCAAAGGCATTGTTGTTAAAGTAAGGGGCAAGGAGGGTATCTAGGGGTGTCTTTGCCTTTGCTTTTGTATCCCTTGGCCATTAGGAGGTGGTCGTTTGTAATCCGAGTTGAGTCCGAGATGCTGAGCTAAGACCCGTGACCACGGTCAAATTCGGCCCGGGACTGGAAAACTCCATTGATGTCGTCCTCGTCGAGCAGAAAGCTCAATTCTCTGGAGACTCGCGTTCATCAGAGCGCACTTCATGCGGGAAGGGTCCGTCTCTCCGTATCTATCAGCTTAAATGCTTTCATAACCTAACCATCTATGCATCCGCAGCCTCTTGCCCAAAATGAAATCGAAGCACTCGCTCCTGATCCCTACGCACGCACGAATGCTATCAACTTCCTTTTGGCAGCTGTATTCAGGGTTTAGTATGCATATATACTGTCCTGCTCATTCTGCTATTGCAGGGCCTTCTAAGGTTGATGAGAGATGCCAACGAGAATCTTTCGTATCGTGCGGTCCAAAAAAATGAACTAGACGCGTACGAAGCAAGCCTCTTTCTATCAGACGTATCGCCCTTGACTTTTACCCTAGAAAAAAAGGATTGAGTGGGGAGGAGACCATGGTATTAGGTCACATTCAGGCTGCCGCAACGCAGGGTAACTATTCTCGATTTTCCACCCCGAAAGACTGCTTAGTTTCCATTGTCCAGGTATATGGACTAAACATCTGAAAGCTAAAACTGAGCTCCATCAGACGGTAATCGATCGTTGTTTGAAGTCCCTTGTTCAAAAACAGCTCATCAAATCTGTTAAAGGCGTCAAGGTTTATCTGTTTGTCATGCCCTCCGATGATCATTCTGAAATTTTCAACCCTTCGTAGTATCCAACGCGCAAGATTTACATGATGGCTCATCTTGAACCGTCTGTCGAGCTTACGGGAGGACCGTGGTATACAGACAACGAACTCGACACCGAGTTCATCAAGCTGCTTTGTAGTGCCTGTCTGCGATATATCAGGGAGCGGGTATGTTGCTACTTATTTCATTGTCCTTCCTGGTAACCAGACAAGATTTAGACACTCCCAAAACACAAACACGACGATGGCTGTCTGTCTTCGTCGCAGCCTTTATACCCGGTCTCTGCCAGCATTTCCTACCCAAATGCCAAGGAAGTTCTCACCTTCCTTAGTAAGAGCAAGATTACAGAGACCCAATTTACCGAGGAACATGTTGAGATGCTACTTAACGTGTTAGTACTCGATGGGGACATTGAACGGGTGCGACTTCCATGCCGCTATCGGCCCTTCGACGCCTCTGTTGAATCTTGTATGATAATAGCTTCCAGCCTTCGGCACTTTTATGTGGGCGGACAAGGACATGGACGATGGCACCTTCGGCGAGTCCTCTAGTGAATCAGAAAAGGAGCAAAAGAGAAGGACAGAAGCAGGGAAGAATCAAGCCAGGAGTAGGGGAACTACGCCAAGTTCAGAGAATGAAGACCAGCGCCCGCGAAGGAAGTTGTCCAAAAAGGTACAACCATTAGGTAACAGACGAAGGAAGAGAAAACGCGGTGCTAGGGATGTGGACTCCACCAGTGAAGGCAGTGATACAGGCGGCAATTTCAAAGGTTCAAAGAAGCGGAAAGCGAAAACCAGCAATGACGGCAGTGACGATGAGGATGGGCAGGAGTCTAAACGCATCCTGTCTGCGTTGACGAGCACCTCGAGATCGATGGCGAAGGGGAGTTACGCGTCGGACTCTCAGTCTGAGACACGTCCTTCAGCTTTGGACATCAATTCGGAGGAAGAGTCGAGACCCGCCCGGTCGCACGCAAAGTCACGAAAGTCTGCCAAACTGTTGCGATCCAAGCAGAAAGCTCGTACGCCTTCGCCCGTAGCATCTTTGGAAGACAAGATGTTGGGGCGTGCATACGTGTATCGGGCTGTACGTCAGGAACGCGTTGCATTGGGTTGGTCCGAAGCCCCGTGTGGAAGATGTCCCGTGTTTGATTTCTGCAAAGAAGGGGGACCAGTGGAACCTAGCGGGTGCGAATACTACGGAGAGTGGCTAAAGAAAGCCGCTGTCGCTATGGATTCTTGAATAAACCAATGTCATGGTCAGGTGACCACCCGAAGGAAAGACAATTTAACTTTTGGATATGTACGGATATAATATAAATTGTACTTGTAAAGCTAAAGCCATTATTGCATTATCACCGAAGTTTGACAAGGTTCGGTGGATAAAGTCCAGGTATGACCATGATTCCTCTTGAGGCCTTGAAGCTTGAGGGGTAATGACAATGCTCAAGCTGGGCGTAGAGCGCTTTGAGGACCCCACATTCATAGGCACTTTTCACCGTTCTTGGTATGGCTTTTTCCATGGCTTGACACCATCAGTGGTGTCATGATATCACCTTTTGCAGCAGCAGTGGGTAGGGCCAATATTATATAACGCTCCAAAAATCACATCTCACATCCCGTAATCGTGTTTCAACGTGTCATCTTCCAACGTTTCGACGGTGCCAATCAGTCAGTAAGCAGCGAGGTGTTTGGTAGTCATGTAGTTGTGTGACGTGCGCGTTGTTTGTTTGCTTGCTACGCGCCTACAAATGCAAAGCAGTTTGTTGCAAAAAAACACTTGTTTTTTTTTTTTTTTTTTCGTTCAAGTTGGCCGCACTTTTGTGAGGAACTCCCCTCCTTCAAAGGTTATGTGGTTTCGATCGTGCAATCCAGAAAGACCATTTGTAAAGATGTTGTATACCTACCAGTGTCACATTCCCTCTCCTCCGCAAATAACGCGCGCTTTGGCGATGAGATCAATAGATCGGTGTACTGAATGTGTTGTGAAGAAAAAAGGCCAACCAACCAACTCCCGCCAACCTCGTGGGAAATTATCGAGTGTTTTATATCCAATTGGCGATAACGTGGATCAACAGGAAGCGTGATGATGATGCATCGGTGTATGATGTATGATGTATGATGGTGATGATGATGATGCACAATGATGACGGAGATCGTGCGCTCGTCCATTCAAACCAAAGAATCGATGAAACAGACCCCATTTTTTTCTTTCTCTGCTGTCTCGGTGGTAGGACGTTGTTTTGGGGCATTGTCCCGTGCGTACATACTGTACATCTACACTGTGTTATACAGTATGACGTCACGACACTTGGTTAATCATAAAAGGGTGGGCGTTGGAGAGTTTTCAAGAATGCTAGTTCTCTCGGCCTGTGAATGGGTACTGTCGGATGTCGGTGGGTCCGGTTCGTGACAAACCCCGAGCGAGTAACCGAAAAATCCGTCCCTCACCGTTGCCGTATGTCCCCGTGTGCAACTTGAAGTACGTGATTATATGTCTGACTCGTTTTCGATTCATGTGCTGTTTCTCGCTTGGTATTCGGCGTGGTGGTTTCAGGTCAGTGTCATTTCTGCATGTCATTAGAGAGTAAATCAGCCTGCGTACATGTCGGATGTTATTGATTTCTCCCCCCCCCCCCCCTATGCGCACTCAGGTGGGCCTATGTCAATCAATGTTTGGGCAGTCCTACAGCCAAAACTGTCTTTGTTAGCCTCCTTTGTCCATCCTGGGCAAGTGGATGGCTTGATTGAAAGCAGTCCCGTGTTTGCCTATTCCCTGGCTTCGGCCACTGCACCCCTACTCCACCGTCCGAAGCTGCGCACGGAGATTCGAATCGCAGGCACAGCCCCCACTAAGTCCCGCTACTCGTTGACATACCCACATGGAAATTTCGTCTTTACAACAAAAACTCTTCGGGAGTAGGACTTACTTCGCGTGGTGGTGATGGCTAATAGCCAATCTGTGGTGATGGTTGTCGCGATCTCTTTCAGCGGATCGAGTCTTAGGTTCCGAGAAATGATGGGTTTCCTTGACGGATGTCAAATATCTCGAGCTTGTAGAAATGTTCAATTGGACAGGCGGTGACAACGGTCGTCGCCCCTTTGCGTTCCTAGGGCGCGAATAGGAGATCGTACGGCACGATTGGGAGCCCGCTCAGGCGCAGAATTGCGCATAATAGTACCCCCAAGAGAAAACATTTGTAGCCGTAGAGAAATGAATGCCTCGGGGGGTGGATTGCCTCTGTCTGAACACCTACCCAAGTGTGAGCAAGCCATTCTTCCCCGCGGCATTAAAAACTCTACCTGGTCCATTCCGTCTTCAACGGAGCGCGGAGGAGTAGAGTAGGGTCATGGGTGGGGCTTCAGGTGCTTCGTGGAAGTGCTGTATTGACGCGATATGTTTCCGGAGCAAGTGGGCGCGCGAAGAGACTGGAGATGCACGAGCGGGCTCTTCCCCATGTAACCTGATGCAAAGTTTGGTATAAGCAATCCAGCGCTTTGGCGGCCGCCACGTGTCAAGATTTAGTTAACGTTTTGCTGTCGCCCGAGGACAAGACGATTAACTCCCACGGGGTTACGATCCTTTATGGAAGTTTACCACGAATTCTTGCAGCGGGATTTGCGGGCATCGGGCTTAAGAACTCAGATCCGGAAAAACCAAAGGGACACAATGATGTGTAGTTGAGTCCTCGGAATGACTAGAATACGTCTGCTTCTGTAATGACCTCAACTATGGTCCTAAGGGCCGTCATCACAATCAGATTTTGTCCCTAAAAAAGTATAAATGACATTAGTAGATGTTGCATCTCGCGTATGCTAGACCGCATGCCAGAGATATTGAGCAAGGATCAGAAAATGTTCTGATTAGTGGTCCCACAGTGTCTCCAACAAAGGAAGGTAAGAGGTAAGCTCTAACGAGCCCCTTTTTACCTATATAGAACCTGCAAGCATACCGTCCCCATATTTTGGCAGTACTTTGTCCTTGATCTAGGTTTAACATAGAGTTTGCATAACGCATGAAGAACGGCTTATTTTCAGGTCAGCATCACACCACCTTTAACTCCCTGTGCCAAGCAAGGAAAGGAAAGAAAGAACTTTCAGGGGTACGCCCTTTCCTCCGCATTCCCAGAAAGGGAACGACCACCTCTCGTTTTACGAAAAAAGACTCCACCCATGTCCCGATCGGTGACTCTTACCTCACAGGGACAATCAATGTATGCATCTGTTTGGGAGGTAAGTGAATGAAAGTTTCTCAGCTGATGGATAGTCGTAAGAGCAGGCCAGGCTCCCCGGACCTGACAAAGGTATTGGAAGGATGCGTCGAGTCGGCACATCGGAGAATAAACCGAGATCTCGCTGCGCATGCCGGAAGACGAGATGTAAATAGCAAATAATAACATAAGTATACTATAAACGGTTTGAATGACCCGAAAGACGCGAAGAGATCGGAGCCATTGGCAGTCTTACGAGCGTCCGACTCAAGGAAGGGAAGAGCGATCTAGGGATCTACTGGAGTAAGATATCACCACTGTAAAACACTGCAAGGTCACGTGGAATATCACTGGTGCCTTACCTCATTGACACTAACCTTGCTCCTAATTTGGCGTGATGATTGGGTTGTACGAGTGTTTGACGTCGACGTCGGTGTTCTTGAACGATCCATGCGCATGTCGCGCACCTAATCAGCTACAAGGTAGCTTTGAGCAGCGATATCTGAAGGGCAATTCTAAACCAAAGTTGTCACAATATTGATTTTCGTACCTTGAATTCTGTTTCTCTATTTGTCCAAGGCGAAACCATTTTCGAGAATGCCGCATGTGGCAAAATCGGCATCAATGACCGGCTACGGTGCTCGAAAAGGGGGAGAAGCGCTTGGGTCTCGTGGGATTGCAGCCAGTTTGCTGGTACAGTAAGGGCAGGAACCAGGGCAGGCGTTGAGAAGAAGAACAGGAGAACGGCGCTGCTGCTGGGCTTTGTTCCGGAATAATTGCAAGAATTGTGCGGGTGATGATCGATGATCGATGATCATTTGAGAATAAATTCGGAAGTTTGACTCTCGTAGAATTGAAGACTGGACGCCTCGTGATCGCATCTGGCAAGCACGTGCTCCACGCCGGAGTTAACCGGTTAACCGTCCGTAAGTTCAAGTTCTCGACCTAATTCACATACAACCACGTCCTGTATTTTTCAAACACGAACCTGCGCCAAGCCGTTTCTCTCTCGTTAACTATCGTGCATTGAGTTTTACCCGCAGATGTGGCAGTTCTCAGAACCAGTGTCCGCTCTCCACCTGCATCATGATATTGTCCTCCTTTTTGACGTACATCTTGTACATCATACCGTACATGGCGCGTGGTCCATTGCCCATTGCGTGCGGTCCACTATCCATTCCGGTAACTAATTGCACTCCATACTGGAAGCAAAATTTCGTATTCTATCCTGCCTATCGGCGTTCTTCCCCGCGGTACGGCGATGCGAACATCGTCCTGTACCTAACAAAATCCCGTACAATTCTGGAAACGTGTCATCTATATTGTTTTGACGCCTCGGATTGTATGTCCAATCCTCGGAAGGTGAACCATCGGGCTTCAGCCAGCGTGGAACGTGCCCCTGCGTCCGGTCCGCACCGAGGTTATGGTTGGATCGCACTATGTTTTGGTGATGATTCAGGGTAAGATGCCTGTCATAAGGTTTTGATTTCCCGGGCAGAGAAGACCTTTAAGAAGGTCTGTGCAGCCCGGACAAGTAGCATCAGCATCTCCGCCCATACGTGGTGCACAAGATGCCGTCCACTCCCCTTCTGCTCACAATCTTTCATCTCGTGACGCTACTCATTGTTGTGCCTGTACGCGTCTACCCCTTAACCTGTGCCTGGGAAGACCTCATACTCATGACTTGTTCACGATATTGCAGGTCGCGAGCGCGGACAACTGGGAAGTTTATCGCAGGGGCCTCTACCGTAGTCACCCTCGGCATCCCGCACTCCAACAACGTGATCTTCCCTCGGGCTGGACTTCGCTTGGTTGCTACACGTTGGTATCCCAATACGATTACAAGTAAATCATATCTCAGACTTTTTGCACTCTAGGGATAATGTCGGAGCACGCACGCTCACGTCGACTGCGTACACGGACACCAAAAATATGACTGTCGAGAATTGTATCAATTTTTGCAAGAATCAGAATTTTATATACGCCGGTGTTGAATATAGCCAAGAGTGTTGTAAGTGCGCGATTTAGTGTGCTTTTGATGGATTCTCATTCCGTTGTTCTGGTTTTTCGCAGTCTGCGGTAACAGTCTTGTGCAAGGTGTGGTCACTGCACCTGATAGCGACTGTAATATGGGTTGTAGTGGAAATTCTACGTAAGTGTTCTCTAATTTTATTATTATTTTTATTTTTGGCACATATAGACTGAGTTAAAATACGAATTGCAGCCAAGCATGCGGTGGGCCAAACCGACTTTCGGTTTACAATTCTGCCCCATTCGTGTCCGCACGGGCGGTACCTACAGTACTGACGACCAACCTTCCTGGAAATTGGCAGTATTCCCGATGCTTGGCGTATGTATATCATGTCCCTCCATACCTACTACCCGGTAACTGGACCTGCTCACATCCATTCGCAGCGAACCTGGCGCAGCCCGGGTTTTCCCTTATCAGATCCTTTTCCCTCAAAACAACACGGCTCAGAATTGTCTTTCTCAGTGCTCAGCCTTCGGTTATCCCGCCGCGGGTATGGAGTTTGGCGACGAATGCTGTATGTAATCCGCCCTTCCGTATGTACAACTCGACTTAGTGCGAAACAAAAAACCCCACTTGTAGGGTGTGGCGATGTTGCGGATATCACCAACAACGGAGGAACAACTGCCCCGGAGGCAGATTGCTCCATGGCTTGTTCGGGCGATCCCTTGCATCTCTGTGGGGGTGCTCAGAGGTTGCAGCTTTACCTTTGGAATGGCAACCTCGCGACCTGGAACACCCCGGCTATCACAGGTCATTATGAAGTACGCACATTTCGCGCCTTTCGCATACGTCCATACTCAATATTGCATAAGTACCTCGTCCCTGGACTTATACCTCCATTGCTCGCTACCGTTGGCATCAACGGCAAGGTCTCCTTCCTCGAGAAAGGCAGCACGTTTGAATTTAAAAACTCTACTGGCGCATACGAACTCGACTTGAGCCTGGTTAATGACTTTGCTCATGCTTGGCGCGAGATGCATGTTAAGACGGACGTGTTCTGTTCTGGCGCAGTCGTGCTCCCTGACAAGGCTGCACGTATCCTTAACGTTGGTGGTTGGTCGGGAACCTCAACGTTCGGTGTGAGGCTCTACGCACCTGATGGTGCGCCAGGAGTCACCAGTGTCAATGACTGGGAGGAAGATCCAAACAACCTTAAACTCCAGGTATGCTTAGCGGATCTATCTCTACACCGCGCGCGTATAGGTTCTCAACGTGTTTGTCTTACAGAGTGGCCGTTGGTACCCAACCGCACTTGTTATGTCCAATGGCAGTGTCCTCATTGTCGGTGGTGAGACGGGTGCAAACGCCCCGCCCAACCCTACGCTTGAGATCCTTCCTCGTATTCCTGGAGGCGATACACAGATCTTCCTTGACTGGCTCAACCGTACGGACCCAAACAATCTCTATCCATTCCTCCATGTTCTCCCAAGCGGTAACATCTTTGTTGGTGAGTTCGAAACTGATTGACTTCCAGAACTGCCTTTGCTGACCCATCCACGACAGGATACTACAATGAGGCACGCATCCTTGACCCGGTAACTTTCAACACAGTACTCGTCCTCCCTAACATCCCCGGTTCCGTCACAAGTTTCACTGCTGGTCGCACATACCCGATGGAAGGCGCTTCCGTTCTCCTGCCTCAACAGGCACCCTATACAGACCCAATCACTGTCCTGGTTTGCGGTGGCTCTAATTCTGGCATTGCCCTGGACAATTGTGTGTCCATCCAGCCTGAGTCAGCCAACCCAACCTGGGTGATTGAACGAATGGTTCGCACATTCCCTGTACACGACATTACCGACTAGCATTGACGTCTCATCTGCGTATAGCCCTCGAAGCGTGTCATGCCTTGCATGGTAGCGCTCCCTGACGGTACCTTCATGATCGTGAATGGGGCACATCAGGGTGTCGCTGGTTTCGGTCTCGCAAGCGACCCGAACCTGTCGGCGTTGCTCTACGACCCTTCGCGACCAGTCAATTCGCGGTTTTCGATCCTCGCCAACACGACCATCGCGCGGATGTACCACTCAGAGGCGACGCTTTTGCCTGACGGCCGTGTGCTCATCTCAGGCTCAGATCCTCTGACAGCAGGCTTTCCAGAGGAACTGCGTATCGAGGTGTACATCCCGCCGTACCTAAGCCAGGGTTTCACGCAGCCAGTTGTGACCGTACAGAACAAGGACTGGGCCTACGGTGGCCAGTTCCAGATCAACGTACAGCTGTTCCAGGGCCAGACGTCCGGCATGCGCGTCTCACTCGTCGCTGCGACGTCGAGTACTCATGGCAACACCATGGGAGGTCGCACGATATTCCCAGCCTTTACGTGCCAGGGAACGGTCTGCACCGTCACCGCACCACCGAATGCGCGAGTCTCACCTCCAGGATGGCACCTATTGTTCATTCTTGACGGCCCGACGCCTTCGCATGGCGTGTTTGTTCGCATTGGCGGTGATCCCGCACAACTTGGTAATTGGCCCGCTCTCCCTGGCTTCAATCCCCCTGGTATCTGAGCCACGCAACGCGAATTTCTGCTCACTTGAGGACACATCAATGCCTACCCATAATACCCCATCTTTTTTTCCGGCTGCGCTTCAGCGGACTATATAACTGTTTGTTAATCGAACACTTTCTTCTCCTGTGCTGTCTTTATTTTTTTTTACACACTGGTCGGATCGTTCACCTCTTATGCTGTACCGTCGTTATTCGCTCTGTCGGATGGCTAGTTTGTGGTAGATACGACGAAACTGTAAATACCCCTGCCGAGTTGGAGGGAAAACACAAAATTAACGCCTTTTTCTTTGTCCTCCCATTTTCTCTTTAAGCACGTAGGAAAGACCGCGTTGCTGCGCGTCCCCTTGGAAGATGTCTCTCCTCTTGTCCCGGGGCCCGTTCAGTCAAGGCTGAGAGAGGGACCCGAGAGGGAACACACATGGAACGAGGCCCCAAACCACTCGAGGGGAGATAGACTCATGGTCGACGCGTCCCGATTTTTTTTTTGTGGGGGCGACAATTGCATTTGAACTCTTCATGCTTATTCTCCGCGTTCTACGATGTAATTGTATACGTATACGTGCTTTACACAAATCAAATAAATGGGGATGGAGGCATGGGGACCAGGAATCGCGTGTCTTGTCTCGCCCCGCTCCATAGAGTACAATACGCTCACAGGGAAGCACACTAAGTGCGGCACGCGGGCTCTGAGTACTCACGTCGTCCGGAATCGCTTTTCACGGCCCGTAATATGTGTGTATGATTTTCACCCTCAGCACGTCAGATACGCGCGTACTACCCTACACCACACAAATCCAAAGGATGTGCCAGAACGAGGAGGGACCACAGTGCTTCATCCGTCTCCATCTTCGTCGGAGCCTCATCCTCTCTCAAGGTTGCGAACCCGGACGACGGGTGCGGTAGCTATGGCGTCCGCCAAAGCGGCTGGGGGCGTTGCGACGGCTCGCCCAGCGTGGATAGAAGCAGCCACGGTGCGGGCGCGCGGAGGAGGGGTAAGGATAAGAGGCCTGCGGGCAAACGGGATAGTGAAGAGCGACTTGCAGTCCTCGGGTGCCCCGAGGTGCAAGTGTGAGAGTGGTGTCCCGAGAGTTGTCATACGCTGCAGTGTATACGCGTACAGGGAGTTGCGTGCGGCAACGGATGGGGGTGACAGTGGTTGCGACGCTGTCCAGCCCGTGAATGCGTGCGGGGAGCTGCATGTGGCAGCGGGTGGGGGTGACAATGGATGCTCCAATGTCCACCCCGTGTATGCGTGCGGGGAATTGCGTGCGGCAACGGATGGGGGTGACAGTGGGTGCTCCACTGTCCACCCCGTCGACCAAGCGCGGTCGATGGCCTGCCTCTGAGGTGAGGTGGCCACGTTCGTGCCGAACGTATGGTTGTTATGCGACCCAGCGAGTGTATGGTTAGCCTGCGACCCAGCAAGGGTAGATCGGCATTCGTGGAGCCTCGTCGGTGACCCAACCGACCGCCCAGCCGATTCCTCTGGTGAGGCGACTAAGGGAGATGAGGAATGTGCGCCAGGTAAGAACGAGCGCCAGGGCGAGGTGGAGTTCTAGGCATCGGTGACAGGGAGGGAAAGCCTCGCCCTCTAAGATCAAATGCTTGCGGATGCCAGGAATCAGATTCTCGCGGACTTGTTAGAATTCGTCCGTGGTCAGGCTGTGGTCAGAGGAAGCGTTCAGTACCTTATGTTTCAGCTTGATTTCGCCTGTCTGTCAGGCTTAGCTCGCTGTCGAACGCATCGACGGATCGCATGGCGGTGCGGCAGGCTTTGTGCGTGCACGAGGAGAGAGGAATGTATGCTCTGAAACCAGCCTCGAGCACCTTAATGATTAATGACGTTGGGCGGAAGCTCGTTCGAAGAGTCCGTGATGGGGCGAGAGAAGCGTGTGGGGCTCTCTTCTGCCCGCGTGATGGTAGGGTTATGGCCGAGGCGAGATGCGGCTTGGGAGCAAGGGCGTTGGCGATGGCAGATACGATCTCGCCGGGGGCAGGGAGCGAGGGGTATGTGGACAAAGCAGCAGCGATTGCGTCCGCTAGGGCAGCTGGGTGCGTTGCGCCAGCGTGGGTATGGGCGGCCATGATGCGGGCGTGCGAAGGAGCTGTAAAGATCGTTAGCCTGCGGGCAACGAGGTAGCAAAATGCGACTTGCACTCCTCGGGTGCTCCGAGATGCGAGTGAGGGAGTGGCCTCCCTAAAGCTCCTGTGCGATGCGGTGGATATGCGGGCAGGGGGTGGCGTGCGGCGACTGAGGGGGGTGACGATGGGTGCGCCAAGTCCTTCCCGCGGACCAGATGCGGTGCTCGGCCAGCCCCTGGTCAGAGGGGGTCGCGTTCATGCGGAATGCAGGGTTGCGATGCGCCCCCTCAAGATGCGCCCACGAATGCGTGGACTGGCGGTCAGGATCGGGCAATGCGCCACCCGGGTGAGCCAGCGTATGAGAGGGGATGAGGATAGATGCCTGGGATCCTCTGCCGTGGGAAGCAGCCGGGGAACGCGCCCCGAGGCCGCCCTTGGAATGGGTTGGACCTTGGCCTGAAGGAGGGGTTCTGAGAGATCGGACTGGAGGATGGTAGATGGCTGCGGCGGGGACGGGCGTTTTCCCGCGGGAGTTGTTCATGACGGTCCAGTCGTCGATCCTCATCGGTGAGCCTGCTGGCCGTTCTGCTGAGCTTGGTGGGGAGGCGACCACGGGGGATGAGGGTCGTGCGCCAAGGCGAGGTGGTGTCTGGGGCACCGAGGAAGTGGGCGGTAGAGCGTCGCTGTGGGTTCCTCCCATTTGTCAGGGGGGAAATCGGCGCGCGATGCCGGGAGGAGACCAGATGGGGCACGCGCTACCGTGTGCTGGGCTCGCAGGGCCAAGCCTGGGGCATCGCTGGTGGCGACTCGCTTTCGCCCAACTGTAGGGCAGTCCAAACGTGAGACAGTAGCACCCTGTGCGTCGCCGGTGTCCCTAGAGTCACCTGCGACGTCAGGCTGAGACCTGTACACGTTGTCAGGGCCTCCACCAGGGGGATTGCAAGAGCCGGGGTCACTGTGTTTGCCCTGTACTTCGTATTGCCATCCGGGTTTGTATTGCTTTCCGGGGATCATCTTGGAGTAAGTCCTTTGCAGCGCCAAGGGCTGTGGGGCTGCCGCTGCGCCGAACGTAATCTCATCGATCAGCACTGGATGGAGAGGGCCTCAGCTCCTTCCGGTTCATGGACCAGCAAGGTGCCGTCATGCTGGGTGGCAACGTATTGACCCGTCAGGGGTAGGGACCCTGCCCCGGAAATCGAAGATGATTGAGTATATGGGGGGTCCGCCGGACGCGAATCCGATTTCCGCGGTTTGTCCCACGTTTTTTGTGTCCCGCCATTGTCAGAGTGCACAGGAAATGAAAGAGGGTAGCAGGAGAAGACGAAAAACAAGTTTTGTGAGCGAGAAAGTAGTTTTTTTTAGCGCGAGGCTGGATTTTTTACGAAAATTGTCGTCTCTAGTGCACGACGATGCAGGACAAGTGACGCAAGGTCACATGATCTTATCTCCCGTCTATTTATGTCCTCGCGCAAGTTTTACAATTTTACAAACGCTTACAGATATGTACATGTCCTCCATCTCATTTCACCACACATTCAATTCATCACTTCCTGTTGTTGTGGATATACTACACTATTAGACAGCACAACCTACCACTTTGAAAAGGTCTCAACTATAAACGATGCCCTTTATCGTGCTTCTTTCATCCCAGTTTGTAGCTTCGTTTCCTTCACCTACTTCCTCTCCCCACCACGATGACTTCACATTAATTATCAATCAATTTGTCAAACTTTCAATCTCGATTCTCTTGGATCATGAAACAAAAGAACGTCTTTTGTACCCCTTCGAAATGTGGTCATGTGGTGTAATGGGATGCACTTAGAGTATGCTGGTAGTTCGGGAGGAAAGTGACTAGGCGCATCATGCGCCTATTAAGGCCTATACAGCATTGAAGGCTAGCGTTGCACATCCTTGTACTGCCGTGGCGCGTGCTACCTTCCTATTAGTATCACTAGACAGTGGGAAGGGTGAAATGATTCAAATGAATGAGAACTGTGTCATTGTAGTACAGAGGCTCTAATGGTCATCTAAGAAGCGTTTAGACTAGAACACAAAGAAAATGCGCATTTTAGTAGCCTGTACAGTGATACCATGGTTGACTATACCTTATCAAGTGCCATACTCCGATAATAATAATTGCTCAATCTCCCACATCCCACTGATCGATGCTACCTGACATGGTGTCCGGCCTTCATCATTCCGTATATGGATATTTCCTCCTCGTTCGAGGAGCAACTTGACAATTTCAAGATGACCGTTGCTTGATGCAAGATGTAATGGAGTCCAGAGATTCTGCTTCTTTGCGTTTACATCCGCACCTTGGTCAAGTAACAGGTGCGCGACATCCAGATGTCTGTATCGTGAGGCAACGTGTAACGGGGTCCACCCAAACTTTTCCCGGGAGTTCACATCAGCACCATGCTCAATTAATAACTTCGCAACTCCAAGTCTCCCGTTTTCTGACGCCCGATGCAATGGAGTGAAGTTGAATATATCCCGTACTTTGACATCTGCGCCATAGCGGAGCAATGATCGTACCATGTCAACGTTCCCATCTATACACGCGGCGAATAACGAAGTGTTCCCATGGTTAACCAGAGTTTCATTTACCCCTTGGCCAGGTAATGACTCCACAATGTCGGCGTCCGCGTTTTCTGATCCAGGGTCCAGTTTCGCCATGCCTGCGTCACCCATACAATCCACCTCTCCCACTCCCATCTGCTCCGCCAAGAACAGGGCGACGTCTCGTTTCCCATTCTTACATGCTAGATCTAGCGATGTATCTTCATGTATATTTTGCGTGTTGACATCCGTGCCCAGCTGGACAAGAAGTTTAACAATATCAAGATGGCCTGTTTGTGCTGCACTATGCAACGGTGTGCAACTGGACCTATCTGTCGAATCAATGTTTGATCCGGATTTGACGAGAAGACGGGAAATCTCGAGTTTCCCATTGCTCGATGCCAAGTGAAGTGGGGTTCCCCCTTCCTTGCTTTGCATGTTGAGGTCAGCGCCTTGCTGGATGAGCAGCTCCGCAATCTTTAGATAGCCACTAACTGATGCAATGTGAAGTGGGGTCCACATCTCCGCACATTGTACGTTTATATTTGCGCCGTGGTCCAGTAGTAGTCGTACTATATCGAGATGTCCATGCTCTGATGCTGAATGTATTGCAGCGAAGCCTTGATCATCACGGAGGTCCACTGATGCGCCGGATTGGAGTAACAGCTGAGCGATTTCCAGATGGCCAGATGCCGAGGCGTCCTTCAATGGGGTGCAGCCTTCACCGTCACGAGAGTCAACAACAGCGCCATTCTCGAGTAGCAGTTGTACGATATCCAGATGGCCATATCGCGAAGCTGAGGACAACGGGGTCCAGCCCTTCTTGTCCCGGGAGTCCACGACAGCGCAGTTCTCGAGTAAGCACAGTACGATATTCAGATGACCATGTCGGGCTGCTGTCTTCAATGGGGTACTGCCTTGATTGTCACGGGAGTCCACAGCGGCTCCATTCTCGAGTAACACCTGCACGATATTCAGATGGCCACGTCGCGAAGCGGTGTTCAATGGATTCCGGCCTTTCTCATCACGGGAGTCCACAGTGGCGCCATTCTCGAGTAACACCCGCACAATATCCAAATGGCCGTGTCGGGCCGCTACCTTCAATGGTGTACTGCCTTCATTGTTACGGGAGTCCACAGCAGCGCCACGTTCGAGTAACACCTTCACGATATTCAGGTGGCCGTTTTCCGAAGCGATATTCAGTGAGGTCCAGCCTTTATTGTCACGGGAGTCCACAGCGGCGCCATGCTCGAATGACACCAGCACAATATTCAGATGGCCGCGTCGCGAAGCGACCATCAATAAGTTCCAGCCTTCGTCGTCACGGGAGTCCACAGCAGCGCCATTCTCAAGTAACAGCCGAACGATATCCGAATGGCCAAATCGCGTAGCTGATCTCAATGGGGTCCAGTGTTCGTTGTTACGGAAGTCCACATCTACCCCATACTGTAGTGGTACTCGCCCAACATCTAGTTCTCTTCTCCGCGACTCCCCATCCATTGACGTCTCACTGCTGTCGTTCTGTGTCTTAGCATTTGGGTTGGGATTCAACAAGAATTCCACAATGTCACGACGTCCCTTTCGTGACGCAAGGCACAACGGACTGCAATGCAGGTGGTCTAGGGCATTCGCATCTGCACCATGCTCAAGTAACAGCAGGGCAGTATCGAAATATCCCTTAAACAGAGCAGTATGTAATGCAGTGCCGTACATGCCTCCCTTGGCACTAATGTCCAGCGGACAGATCTTGATCAGGTGTTCCACAAGGCTGCGGAAACCACACAACGTCGCATAATACAACACGGATCCTTCAGGCCGCGTTGGACGCACGCTCGACATATGTTCCGCCCAATCCCAAGGTCGATCGATGTCATATATCCACACCCATATAGCGAAATGTGGCTTGTCGGGGTCAAACAGTTCTTCAACAAGTTCTGAAATATTTGACAACACATTCTCGAATTGAGCATGCTCAACCCAGTATTGAGCTGCATAGATCGACAGTGGGAAATTCTTCATCTTGTCTTTGTCCACTTGATCATCTAATCGAAGTAGGGTGCTCAGGCAAGCCCGTGCGAGAATCATATGTGCTGGTTGGAGAAGAATGTGATAGAGAGAAAGGCCTTCTCCTGCTTGCGTGAGGCGACCGGATGTCAAGAATTCCTTGACGGAGAAATGGGAAAATTGGACAATTGCTGACCCGTCGACGTCGACAATTGAGATGAGACTTGAGCATGCGAATAGAATCGCTTGCTGAGCATCCTCCAACCGCCAATCGGGATGATACTCTGGAGATTTTCCAACTTCAAAGCGAATCGCAAGAACCTCTGCGAGCTCTTCGACGCGAAGTGGGCGAACTGCCACAGTAAGGCATTGCAGGAGTCGGTGAGCATATTCTCGATTTCTTGGTTTAATCCCAAGCAGAATCCGCTCATATGTTTCATCCAGGGTCTCCGGTAATTCACGCAGTGTGTCGCGGAGACTTGCTGGAAAGCATTGACGCAGCGCTTCGAGCTGACAAGCAACCCAACGAAACCTGCATCTCTCGCATAAACAACGTGTGAGCTCGTGTGATCCTTACCACTTACATTCCATCGGCCTTTCGCACCAGTGTATCAATCACTAGATTTTTATCCTCCACTCTCCAATTCTTCATCCTCCAGTCTGAGGAAACGGCAAATTTGACGTAGTCCCTAATGGCATCCTTCTGTCCATCCTGGTCGTGGAGAGACACAACTTGTGAGGCCAAACGCTCAAGAGTAGATATGATATCCGCTTCTGGACGACTCGTCATACATAGACGAAGAGTTGAAAGACGTAAGAGGACCAGCTCCTCTATAAGCTTGAGGACATGCCCGCGGTGGGATTCCACGCCTGACGTGTTTGGACATTCGTCTAGGGCATCCACGATAATGTAAGTCACGGGCTGCTCAGGTGATACTAGCATATCCACTAAGCATTGTTTGAGTTCATCATCACCAGGCTGGCGGGATCCGAAGTTGTGCCTTGAATATAAGTCGGAAAGAATACGGCTGCAACGATCGGATTCTGCGGTGAGCTGGCTAAGAAGCGAAGTGAGCAAGCCACGGATGCCCTGCTTTGAGCTATCTTTAAAATCGAAATAGTAGTATGCCATTAAGGCTGGTCCAGCGTCAGAAATGACCTGGGTTGTTTCAATAACCGTGGAGCTGGTCGACGAATAGAATGAGGTCGGCACGAAATTGTCTAGTTGGTGTCATACATACCACAAGACACTCTTCCCCGAGCCCGCTACATCATCAAGCGGCAGACAGCTATGAATAGGTGTAAGAACCGGAGTCTGACGACTACGTACGTTTGCCATAGATCCACAAGAGGGATCCTGTCGTTTTCCATTCTTCAAAAATTCCCTGGACAAACCACTCTGCGGTCCCCTTGTGACGATGACCTCGTGCAATGATGTGATTTTTCGACGGATCTGGAGGGGAAAGCCAATTTCGCAAGTCCTTCTGTAATTGTTCTCCTGTTAAGCGCATTCAGCCTTGACGGTTACTAGACACAGAAGAAAGGGATAACTAACGTCTCATCTTCGTCATCTTATTAGTTGCATCTGACGTCACGACTAGACCACGTCGCTTAGCTTGAGTAACCACAATCCAGAGGGCAAGATTACCTAAAATCTGTCGGATGCCTTGTGTCGATGTCTTGCCGTCTAACAGGAGTACATACAGTTCAGTATATCAAGCAACCAGCCATGCAAACGTTGCGCACCGTCCATGACCACCTTCATATTACTTTTTATATCGTTGACGTCTCGCAGACTCAGAGCTGCGGCCATGCGAGCTTCCTCGTCAGAAAGTCGCGCCAGCTTCTGCAGCAGAGCTTCGATATTGTTCTCTCCTAATAGTTTCTTTACGAATTTCTCTGTAGAATGTCCAGAAATGACATAATTTAGGGGAGGATCGGCTCACTGGAACGGCCCTGTTTTATCTCTTTCGTTGCCAGTGCAAGCACCGAAAGTACTTCCAGCATAATCTGAACGATAATATCGGTCATCGCAGGTGTAAACGGGATCTCGGTATAAAGATTGAGTCGTTTGAGGAAATTTGCGACACGTTCGAAGAGCTCGAGAAGCGCATCATAACTTGTACTGACACTACAAGCAGTCTGATTGACCCACGTAAAAGGATCATCCAATTGAAATTAATGAAAATACGTACTAGGAGGAGGACATGGACTCCGACAAAGATTGCTTTTGCAGGTGGAAACGGTGCCTAAAGAAGCATCAAACCATACTGAGAACATATAGGTGCTTCGCTGAGGCTTACGAGAACAAAGGCCTCGCCAAGGGTGCCAGAGAATGCGTGTAGGAACGAGGCTATTGGACCGAGGCAATTGATCAATTTGCGATGTTCATCTCGATACGTTTTGAATGCCCTTGCTCTCTCTTGAAGTAGTTCAGAGATAGCATCGGCAGAATGACAACTCTGGAACTGGTCGGCGAAAGGATTTTTTGTGAGATCTATGCCGGTCTGGTTGGCATAGTCAGACAAGGCCTTGGAGATGAGCTGAAAGTTAGAAGAGGATGTTGTCGAGGACATGAAGTTCAGAGATGGGGAGGCGTGCAGTTGTTGTATCGACGTATCGCTAGACTTCTGTGGATGATGTGCAGGGTACGTTAATCGATGGCAGCCAGAGGGAGGACTCGGAGGAGGCAATGATACGGAAAGTCAGGGTGCAAGGTGTACAGCCTTTCGTGATAATCGGTGGTCGCCAAATCCGTCTACTAGTAAGTCCTCATAGTAGTACATGGACTTGAGCGTGACATAGACGCGCAGCTACGCTTGATAACGACGATAAAGCACACGAGTTCCATCTCAGAACGAATAATAATAATTTTGATTATAACTAAATAATTATTTATAATCGAAAACACCAATCGAATTATTATCCATACCGTCGATGTGGTGTGGAAGTGAACACAAGCCCAACATGCAGCATTGGAGCTCTTGCTTAAATTGTAAAGCCCTTGGGGATTGGATTGTTCGGAAATTTGTTCCTTTTGACACCATCGTCTACATCCGCCTGCCACAGAGAATCAATTGGCCCGTCTGGTTGGGCAGCTCACCGATTATGAACAGTGACACCTTGGACCATACACATGTACTGTAAGCATGTCGAAATTCGATTCGTTTGGCATCGTCTGTGGTCAAACTGAGCCCCTTTATATCTCAGAGATACAAAGGACTCACAAACATTTGACACAATCACGAAGTTATCCACAAGTTATGACTCCACAAGTGCAGAGACTACACGGCATTTTCGCCTGAAAGATCAATGTCAGGAGAGGAGGCTAATATGAAAGCTGACAAAAATGAGGATTCGGGACGCCTGTCCCGTCAGCATCCTTTTGCCAGTGATTGGCCATTTTGTTGTCTTCCTCTGCCATCTCTTCATACATGTTGAAGAGGAGTCCTGAGCTATCAGAAAAGTTGAATTGTTCTTTGGACATTGTAGTTTCCACCTGTATACTGTGATGACTCGGAGAGTGAAGTTGAATGGGATCAAGTCCGACTCCGCACTGGCATGAGATATCGATCTTGTGTCTATCCTCTCCCCAGGCCTATCCCCCTACTTTGACGTCTTTGTGAGGTCGGGGGCATAATGTTTATGAGATCTAGAGTGACGAGAGCTGAAATGCCAAGGCGAGATTCTTGCGAAGAGCCTGGACGAATGCAACGCCTTATCGATGCCGATGCCTCATCCCCTTTTGTTCCCGCTTAAGAAAATTTCCTAGCTATTTTGCCGGTGATTTCCGCTGGACTTCTTCAACCGATTAGCCGTTAATGCGGCCATCCACATCAGCCGATGCTGAAGTTTACCTGGCTCTGAGTAGATTCTGTAACTTATAAAATAACATGAGCGTGCAAGTTCCCACCCCCTTCAGTTACACCTGGGACCTCCCATCGCATGTGCGCATCACCTTGATCCCTGAGAGGCAGCATTCCATTTCGTGTATTGATGGCATACGAGATGGTATGCTGTCAAGTAAGGGCCTACGCTCCAAATTCAATCGCCGGATTAGCTTTTCCGTGAGTACGTAACACAGGCTGTCACACAGCGCCCTAAAGGTGACGAAATGACAAGTTCGGTGGATCCTAAGATCCCACACCCCTGCGCTCAACCATGAAGAACATCCGACGCACAGGCATCTAGGTACATATATCCGGAATTGCCGTACCACATCACAATGCAGTACTTGGTCCCAGATACGTGCTACTTGGCGCTTCACTGATCATGACATGATGCTCTCCTTGCTGGCAAGGAAGATTCGCTTCTCGCCCATAGTCATCCTTAATCATATATGTGTACTGCACTGCTGCGTATCAGCGTTTGAGGAGCAGCAAGGAGTACGTACACGAAAAAAAAAACTGTTCTCAATTTTCAGCGACCGCGACGAGCCAGCGCTGAAGCTTGAATCCTCTACGTTGCACCAACTGATCTCTCCAGCAAGCCAAGAAGGTGGATCCCAGTAGATGGTGAAGATACAAGGACGCCTGGCGAAGGGAAGAGCCGACAAGAGAATAATTCAGTTCCGGACGATGCTTCGGTCAAAGTGGATCCGATTTGGACAGGGTCGGAGGTACAACTTGGTGTCATCCCCCACCACCCCCAACCGTGGCCAACATAACCATCTATATCAGCGTTTTATCTTTATCTGTTCGCGCGACGAACCACCAGGAGGGGGTAATGGGAGTGGTGTCGACACTATACCTTTCGTGCCCCAAGACTTGTACCCATTATTAATAATGATGCATGGTGTGTAGAAATAGTTCACTACGGGTGTGAGAGTGGACCTTCAAGCTTCAAGTGTCAAGCCTTAGAGATGCAGGAACTATGGGTTAAAATGTTAGTTAAAAAAACAGAAAGGCTGCATGACCTGCATGAAGTGAAGCTGAGCTTGGGATTGCAGGACCACTTAAACATCATGACTGGAACCTAGCTGACAATACATCAAAGGTTATATGGTTTCGATCCTGCAATCCAGAAATACCCTTTCTGAAGATGTTGTTGTTGTTGTTGTTGTTGGTCACCGACCAATGTCACATCCCCATCTCCTCCGCAAACAACGCGCGCGTTGGCGATGAGATCAATAGATCGGTGTACCGAATGTGCTGTGAGGATAAAGGGCCAACCAGCCAACTCCCGCCAACCCCGTGGGAAATTACCGAGTGTTTTATATCCCTCCAGGACAGTTTCTATTTTAGCTAAGCGGAAGCACATGGCGCGCAATTGGCGATAACGTGGATCAACAGGAAGCGTGATGATGATGCATCGGTGTATGATGTATGATGTATGATGGTGATGATGATGATGCACAATGATGACGGAGATCGTGTGCTCGTCCGTTCAAACCGAAGAATCGATGAAACAGACCCCACTTTTTTCTTTCTCTGCTGTGTCTCGGTGGTAGGACGTTATGTTGAAGCTTTGTCCCGTGCGCACATACTGTACATCTACACTGTGTTATACAGTATGACGTCACGACGCTGGTTTAATCATAAAAGGGTGGGCGTTGGGGAGTTTTCAATGATGCTAATTCTCTCGGCCCCTGAATGAGTGCTGTCGGATGTCGGTGTGTCCGGTTCGTGACAAACCCCGAGCGAGTAACCGAGGAAATTTGTCTCCGTCCCTCACCGTTGCCGCATGTCCCCGTGTGCAACTTGAAGTACGTGATTATATGTCTGACTCATTCAAATGTCACGCATAGGTTGGCAAACGACTCGTTTTCGATTCATGTACTGTTTCTCGCGTGGTATTCGGCGTGGTGGTTTCAGGCAAGTGTCATTTGTGCATGTCATTAGAGAGTAAATCAACCTGCGTACATGTCGGATGTTATTGATTTGTCTCCCCCATGCGCACTCAGGTGGGCCTATGTCAATCAATGTTTGGGCAGTCCTACAGCCAAAACTGTATTGTTAGCCTCCTTTGTCCATCCCGGGCAAGTGGATGGCTTGATTGGAAGTAGTCCCGTGTTTGCCTATTCCCTGGCTTCGGCCACTGCACCCCTACTCCACCGTCCGAAGCTGCGCACGGAGATTCGAATCGCAGGCACAGCCCCCACTAAAGTCCCGCACACACCCACATGGAGATTTCGTCTTTACAACAAAAACTCTTCGGGAGTAGGACTTGCTTCGCATGGTAGTGTTGGCTTATAGTCAATCTGTGGTGATGGTTGTCGCGATCTCTTTCGGCGGATCGAGTCTTAGGTTCCGAGAAATGATGGGTTTCCTTGACGGGTGTCAAATATCTCGAGCTTGTAGAAGTTGTAGAAGTGTTCAATTGGATAGGCGGTGACAACGGTCGTCGCCCCTTTGCGTTCCTAGGGCGCGAATAGAAGAGAGATCGTACGGCACGATTGTGAGCCCACTCAGGCGCAGGATTGCGCATAACAGTACCCCCAAGAGAAAACATTTGTAGTTGTAGAGAAATGAGTGCTTCGGGGGGGTGGGATGTCTCTGTCTGAACACCTGCCCAAGTGTGAGAGAGCCATTCTTCACCGCGGCATTAGACGATTCTACCTGGTCCATTCCGTCTTCAACGGAGCGCGGAGGAGTAGAGTAGGGTCATGGGTGGAGCTTCAGGCGCTTCGTGGAAGTGCTGTACTGACGCGATATGTTTCCGGAGCAAGTGGGCGCGCGAAGAGACTGGAGATGCACGGGCGGGCTCTTCCATGTAACCTAATGCAGAGTTTGGTACAAGCAATCCAGCGCTTTGGCGGCCGCCACGTGTCAAGATTTAGTTAACGTTTTGCTGTCGCCCGAGGACAAGACGATTAACTCCCACGGGGTTACGATCCTTTATGGAAGTTTACCACGAATTCTTGCAGCGGGGTTCGCTGGCATCGTGCTTAAGAACTCAGATCCGGAAAAACCAAAGGGACACAATGATGTGTAATTGAGTCCTCGGAATGACCAGAATACGTCTGCTTCTCTAATGGCCTCAACTATGGCCCTAAGGGCAATCAGGTTTTGTCCCTAAAAAAGTATAAATGGCATTAGTAGATGTTGGATCTCGCGTATGCTAGACCGCACGTGCAAGAGATATCGAGCAAGGATCAGAAAATGTTTCTGATTAGTGGTCCCAACAGTGTCTCCAACAAAGGAAGGTAAGCGGTAAGCTCTGAAGAGCCCCTTTTTACCTATATAGAACCTGCAAGCGGTTCGTACCGTCCCCATATTTTGGCAGTACTTTGTCCTTGATCTAGGTTCAACATAGAGTTTGCATAACACATGAAGAACGGCCTATTTTCAGGTCAGCATCACATCACCTTTAACTCCCTGTGCCAAGCAAGGAAAGAAAGAACGTTCAGGGGTACGCCCTTTCCACCGCATTCCCAGAAAGGGAACGACCACCTCTCGTTTTACGAAAAAAGACTCCACCCAGGTCCCGATCGGAGTGACTCTCACCTCACAGGGACAATCAAAGTATGCATCTGTTTGGGGGTAAGTGAATGAAAGTTTCCGAGCTGATGGAAAGTCGTAAGAGCAGGCCAGGCTCCCCGGCCCTGACAAAGGCTTGGAAGGATGCGTCGAGTCGGCATATCGGAGAATAAACCGAGATCTCGCTGCGCATGCTGGAATATGAGATGTAAATAACAAATAATAACATAATTATACTATGAATGACCCGAAAGACGCGAGAGATCGGAGTCATTGGCAGTCTTCCGAGCGTCCGACTCAAGGAAGGGAAGAGCGATCTAGGGATCTACTGGAGTAAGATATCACCACTGTAAAACCCTTCAAGGTTACGTGGAATATCACGGGTGCCTTAACGCCCTTGACAAACACTAACCTTGCTCCTAATTTGGCGTGATGATTGGGTTGTACGGGTGTTTGACGTCGACTGTTGACGTCGGTGACTCGGTGTTCCTGAATGATCCATGCGCATGTCGGGCACCTAACCAGCTACAATGTAGCTTTGAGCGGCGATACCTGAAGGGTAATTCTAAAGTTGTCACAATATTGATTTTCGTACCTTGAATTCTGTTTCTCTATTTGTCCAAGGCGAACCCCTTTTCGAGAATGCTGCATGCGGCAAAATCGGCATCAATAACCGGCTACGGTGCTCGAAAAGGGGGGAGAAGCGCTTGGGTCTCGTGGGTTTGCAGCCAGTTTGCTGGTAAGTGCAGGAACCAGGGCAAGCGTTGAGAAGAAGAACAAGAGAACTAGATGTGGGCTTTCTTCGGAATAATTGCGAGAATTGTGCGGGTGATGATCGATGATCATTTGAGAATAAATTCGGAAGTTGGTCTCCTGTGCAGACTACCGTGACTCGTAAATTTGGAGGTGACTGGACGCCTCGTGATCGCAACTGGCAAGCATAAGCACGTGCTCCAGGCCGGAGTTAACCGGTTAATCGTCCGTAAGTTCTCGACTTAATTCACATTCAACCACTGGCACGTCCGGTATTTTCCCAACAGGAACCTGCGCCAAGCCAATTTTCTCTCGTTAACTATCGCCCATTGAGTTTTACCCGCCGACGTGGCAGTTTTTAGAACTAGTGTCCGCTCTCCACCCGCATCATGATATTGTCCTCCTTTTTGACGTACATCTTGTACATCATACCGTACATGGCGCGTGGTACATTGCCCATTGCGTGCGGTCCATTATCCATTCCGGTAACTACCCTCCGTACTGGAAGCAAAAATTCGCATTCTATCCTGCCTATCGGCGTCCTTCCCCGTGGGCGATGCGAACATCGTCCTGCACCTAACAACATCCCATACAATTCTGGAAACGTGTCATCTATATTGTTCTGACGCCTCGGATTGTATGTCCAACCCTCGGAAGGTGAACCATCGGGCTTCAGCCAGCGTGGAACGTGTCCCTGCGTCCGGTCCGCACCGAGGTTGGTTGGATCGCACTATGTTTTGGTGATGATTCAGGGTAAGATGCCTGTCATAACGTCTTGATTTCCCGGGCAGAGAAGTCCTTTAAGAAGGTCTGTGCAGCCGGGACAAGTAGAATCAACATCTCCGCCCATACGTGGTGCACAAGATGCGGTCCACTCCCCTTCTGCTCACATTCTTTGATCTTGTGATGCTACTCATTGTTGTGCCTGTACGCGTCTACGCCTTAACCTGTGCATGTTCATGACTTATTCACGATATGGCAGGTCGCGCGCGCGGACAACTGGGAAGCTTATCGCAGGGGCCTCTACCGTAGTCACCCTCGGCATCCAGCACTCCAACAACGGGATCTTCCCTCGGGCTGGACTTCGCTTGGTTGCTACACGTTGGTATCCCCAATACGATTACAAGTAAATCATATCTCAGACTTTTTCTACTCTAGGGATAATGTCGGAGCACGCACGCTCACGTCGACTGCGTACACGGACACCAAAAATATGACTGTCGAGAATTGTGTCAATTTTTGCAAGAATCAGAATTTTATATACGCCGGTGTTGAATATAGCCAAGAGTGTTGTAAGTGCGCGATTTAGTGTGCTTTTGATGGATTCCCATTCCGTTGTTCTAATTTTTGATCCAAGATTGCGGGAATACCATTTCCAATGGAGGAACGACCGCTTCGCTTTCGGATTGCAACTTCCCATGCACGGGGAACGCAAACGAGGATTGTGGTGCCGGTGGTCGCCTTAATTTGTATTGGAGCGGTGCTAAACCCCCGGCCCCGCCTGTTATTGCGCCGAGTTATGGATCCTGGGTTTCCTTAGGATGTTACAAGTAATGTAATTTCCCTTTTTCGACGGAAAGCGGATCACTCACCCCTTCTGTTTTTAGCGACACCCCAGCTGCGAGGGCTTTAAGCGTCCCGACCACCCCTATCGGCGGTGCTTCTAATAACAGCGTCCAAAGTTGCACTGACGCCTGTTTCGCCTCGGGCTATCCACTGGCTGGTGCGGAATACGCGGATGAGTGCTGTATGTGGTTTTCTATCACCACTCATCACCTCCTCTTTGACCTTTGACCTTGCTTTTCTCGATAGATTGTGGCTCTGCCATCGCCAACGGGGGTGCGCCGACACCTCCGGGCGATTGCTCGATGGTTTGCTCTGGGAACAGCTCCGAATTCTGTGGTGGCCCGAGCCGTCTCAACCTGTACAACTATACTGGCACGAACCTTCCAGCGCTTGGGGTCAAGGCTGGAGTTGGCGGCGGCGCCTCGACAGTTTTCCCTGTCTTGTCGTCCAACCTCCCCGCTGGGTGGTCGTACAACGCATGCTGGGTGTAAGTCTCTTTTAATAGTAAGTCTTGTGAAAACGCGGACTTGACCTTTTCCAGGGACAATGCACACGGACGCGTTTTCCAAACTGAGGTTCCGGATAACCAAACGCTGACGGTCCAGAACTGCATCGCCTCGTGCGCATCTCAAGGTTTTACGCTTGCTGGCTTAGAGTTCAGCGTTCAATGCTGTACGTTTGATCATCGACGTCGATCGAGATCGATCAACCGATCAATCGATCGTCCTTTGTGCATTCCAGGTCAAAGTGTAACTTAATTAATTTGTTCTTTGCAGTCTGCGGTAACAGTCTTGTGCAAGGTGCGGTCACTGCACCTGATAGCGACTGTAATATGGGTTGTAGTGGAAATTCGACGTAAGTGTTCTCTTTTTATTTTGGCACAATATAGACTGAGTTAAAATACGAATTACAGCCAAGCATGCGGTGGGCCAAACCGACTTTCGGTTTACACTTCTACCCCTTTCGTGTCCGCACTGGCGGTACCTACAGTACTGACGACCAACCTTCCTGGAAATTGGCAGTATTCCCGATGCTTGGCGTATGTATATCGTGTCCCTTCCTACTACCCGGTAACTGGACCTGCTCACATCTATTCGCAGCGAACCTGGCGCAGTTCGGGTTTTCCCGTATCAGATCCTTTTCCCTCAAAACAACACGGCTCAGAATTGTCTTTCTCACTGCTCAGCCTTCGGTTATCCCGCCGCGGGTATGGAGTTTGGCGACGAATGCTGTATGTGATCTGCCCTTCCGTATTTACAACTCGACTTATTGCGTCAAAAAAAAACCCACTTGTAGGGTGCGGCGATGTTGCGGATATCACCAACAACGGAGGGACGACTGCCCCGGAGGCAGATTGCTCCATGGCTTGTTCGGGCGATCCCTTGCATCTCTGTGGGGGTGCTCAGAGGTTGCAGCTTTACCTTTGGAATGGCAACCTCGCGACCTGGAATACCCCTGCCATCACAGGCCATTATGAAGTACGCACATTTCGCGCCTTTCGCATACATCCACACTCAATATTGCATAAGTACCTCGTCCCTGGACTTATACCTCCATTGCTTGCTACTGTTGGCATCAACGGCAAGGTCTCCTTCCTCGAGAAAGGCGGCACGTCTGAATTTAAAAACTCCACTGGCGCATACGAACTCGACTTGAGCCTGGTTAATGACTTTGCTCATGCTTGGCGCGAGATGCATGTCAAGACGGACGTCTTCTGTTCTGGCGCAGTCGTGCTCCCTGACAAGGCCGCACGTATCCTTAACGTTGGTGGCTGGTCGCTCACCTCAACGTTCGGTGTGAGGCTCTACGCACCTGATGGAGCGCCGGGAGTCACCAGTGTCAATGACTGGGAGGAAGATCCAAACACCCTCAAACTCCAGGTACGCTTAGCGGATCTATCTCTACACCGCGTGCGTATAGGTCCTCAACGTGTTCGTCTTTCAGAGTGGCCGTTGGTACCCAACCGCACTTGTTATGTCCAATGGCAGTGTCCTCATTGTCGGTGGTGAGACGGGTGCAAACGCCCCGCCCAACCCTACGCTTGAGATTCTCCCTCGTATTCCTGGAGGCGATACACAGATCTTCCTTGACTGGCTCAACCGTACGGACCCAAACAATCTCTATCCATTCCTCCATGTTCTCCCAAGCGGTAACATCTTTGTCGGTGAGTTCGAAACTGACTGACTTCCAGAATTGCCTTTGCTGACCCATCCACGACAGGATACTACAATGAGGCACGCATCCTTGACCCGGTAACTTTCAACACAGTTCAAGTCCTCCCTAACATCCCCGGTTCCGTCACAAGTTTCACTGCTGGTCGATCATACCCGATGGAAGGCGCTTCCGTTCTCCTGCCTCAACAGGCACCCTATACAGACCCAATCACTGTCCTGGTTTGCGGTGGCTCTAATTCTGGCATCGCCCTGGACAATTGTGTGTCCATCCAGCCTGAGTCGGCCAACCCAACCTGGGTGATTGAACGAATGGTTCGCACATTCCCTGTATACGACATTACCGACTAACATTGACGTCTTATCTGCGTATAGCCCTCGAAGCGTGTCATGCCTTGCATGGTAGCGCTCCCTGACGGTACCTTCATGATCGTGAATGGGGCACATCAGGGTGTCGCTGGTTTCGGTCTCGCAAGCGACCCGAACCTGTCGGCGTTGCTCTACGACCCTTCGCAACCAGTCAATTCACGATTTTCGATTCTCGCTAACACGACCATCGCGCGGATGTACCACTCAGAGGCGACGCTTTTGCCTGACGGCCGTGTGCTCATCTCAGGCTCAGATCCTCAGACACCAGGCTTGCCAGAGGAACTGCGTATCGAGGTATACATCCCGCCGTACCTAAGCCAGGGTTTCACGCAGCCAGTTGTGACCATACCGAACAAGGACTGGGCCTATGGCGGCCAGTTCCAGATCAATGTACAGCTGTTCCAGGGCCAGACGTCCGGCATGCGCGTCTCGCTCGTCGCTGCGACATCGAGTACTCATGGCAACACCATGGGAGGTCGCACGATATTCCCAGCCTTTACGTGCCAGGGAACGGTCTGCACCGTCACCGCACCACCGAATGCGCGAGTCTCACCTCCAGGATGGCACCAGTTGTTCATTCTTGACGGCCCGACGCCTTCGCATGGCGTGTTTGTTCGCATCGGCGGTGATCCGGCACAACTTGGTAATTGGCCTGCTCTCCCTGGCTTCAATCCCCCTGGTATCTGAGCCACGCAACGCGAATTTCTGCTCACTTGAGGACACATCAATGCCTACCCATAATACCCCGTCTTTTTTTTTTTCGGCTGCGCTTCAGCGGACTATAAAACTGTTTGTTAATCGAACACTTTCTTATCCTGTGGTGTCTTTATTTTTTTTTTTTTTGGTACACTGGTCGGATCGTTCTCCTCTTATACTGCACCGTCGTTATTCGCTCTGTCGGGTGGCTAGTTTGTGGTAGATACGACGAAAACTGTAATACCCCTGCCGACTCGGAAGGGAAAACACAAAATTAACGCCTTTTTCTTTGCCCTCCCGTTTTCTCTTTAAGCGCGTTGCTGCGCGTCCCCTTGGAAATGTCTCTCCTGTCGGAAATAGACTCATGGTCGACGCGTCCCGATTTTTTGTTGTGGGGACAATTGCATTTAAACTCTTCATACTAATTGTCCGCGTTCTACGATGTAAGTGTATATGTATACGTGCTTTACACAAATCAAATAAATGGGGGTAGGTAGGACACAGGTGAGCAAAAGCCCGGGGGAACCCCCCGTCCATGTGCATCACATGCTAACCGCACGTGAGCTGTGTCGATAAGGAGAGTATTTATAGGCCCTAGGGTGGCCAACTAGGTAAAGTGTGCCTATATGCATGCGAGTGATGTGGCGCGTAACCTATCCAGGTGCGGGGCCGACTCGACCACGCTCCATTCGATAATCGTCTGTGCCCCAACTGAAAAAAGGCATACGAGCTTTCCGCTCTGGGCAAACCGCGTAGTACTGTATGGTTCCAATGAAGCGCTGATGGAGGATAGAGTTACTTGTGCGCCAGATGCAGCAGCGGCCTGGCCTTTCGCATACATTACTAATACTACACAACGGTAGTAGGAGTGGCCCTATGCCCGATTGAATCACTGGCAAGAATGGCAGCTGCGAACACCATATAGAATTTTGGGCAATGGACGGTACAAGTCAGTCTCGGACACAGTTATAAAGGACTCACAATCATTTGACAGTCACGAAGTTATCCACAAGTTACGATTCTACGAGTGCAGAGACTACACGACGTCTTCGCCTGAAAGATCAATGTCGCGAGAGGAGGCCAATATGAAAGCTGACAAACATGAGGATTCGGGACGCCGGTCCCGTCAGTATCCTTTTGCCAGTGATTGGCCATTTTGTTGTCTTCCTCTGCCATCTTCTCATACATGTTGAAGAGGGGTCCTGGGCTATCAGAAAAGTTGAATTGTTCTTTGGACATTGTAGTTTCCACCTGTACACCGTGATGACTCGGTGGGTGAAGTTGAATGGGATCAAGGTCAAGCACTGGCATGAGATATCGATCTTGTGTCTATCCTCTCCGCAGGCTTATTCCCCTAACTTGACGACATTGTGAGGTTGGGGGCATAAATGTTTATTAGATCTAGAGTGACGAGAGCTGAAATGCCAAGGCGAGATTCTTGCGAAGAGCCTGGACGAATGCAACGCCTTATTGATGCCGATGCCTTATCCCCTTTTGTTCCCGCTTAAGAAAATTTCCTAGCTATTTGACTGGTGATTTCCGCTGGGCTTCTTCAACCAATTAGCCGTTAATGCGGCCATCCATATCAGCCAATGCTGAAGTTTACCTGGTTGTGAGTAGATTTTTTTTTTTTTTTTTTTTTTTTTGAATCTGCATTTATATAGCGCAATATGTTTACAAATAACAAAGACGCGCTTGGTCGTGCTTACTAAGAGCTACGTAAGGGAATTAAAGCGACCTGGAGTCGGGGCGTGATTGAGTGTCTAATTGAGTGTGGGAATGTGTCGGTAGTGAGTTAGGGCGTGCGCCCGGGGTCGGTTAGCCATGATCTTCGGGTTCTCGTCTCCTGGGTCGCACTCAAGCCTGCGTTGATTGGATGAAGTTTGTGAGGGCGATGCCGCCCTCTTTTGTTCCGAATATGATTGCTGTTGAAAGTGTGGGTGAAGCTGGGCGAAGGAAACGTTCTCGCGCCTCTACGTAGAGGGGGCATTCCAACAGGATGTGATCAACTGTTTGTGTGGGGGTCAAGCCGCATTGGCAACTGTGGGGGTCTGTGGCCCACGGTCTGTGTCTGGCGTTGTACTCGCCTGTAAACGTGTGTTCTGTTAGCATTCTCAAGGCGGTGCAGAAAACCGGTCTGGCGAAGTTTTCGATTCCTGTTGTAAACTCCGGCGGCTGGCCAGATGGTGGGTGGTGGAGGGCGCGGTATGCCGGGTTCCTGCGCGGGTCCTTCAGCCACACGTCTTCCCATTCATCGAGTGCCTTGAGTTTTGCTTCGTGTTTGAGGGCTGCTATGGTGGGAGGGAGTGTCGGTCTGGTCAAGTCGACTGTGGCGGCCTCGTTGGAGGCGACCTCGACAACGCGTTTGAGTGGGGGGAAGCTGATTGATCCCGGGATCCAACTGATGGTTATCGTTGTGTCAGGGTGGTCAAATAGCGTGGTGGCCATAGTCTCGCATATAGCTCTGCATGCTGCTACGTTGACGTGTCTATCTGTGTTCAGTAGCCATGGAATGGTTGGATGGTCTGCAGTGAGGATAGTTACCGACTGCGTTGGGGTTATCGCTAGTGAGGTTTTGGCGAGCTCGACTGCGTCTACGATTGCCCGAAAGGAGGCATCCGTGTGTGAGGCGTTGAGGCCCACCACGGTGGCTTTCGAGCCTACCTCCCTGTTTCCCTGGTAGGCTACTGCCGCTCCAGTCCACATTGGCTTCGTCTGAGTGGGGTTGGGCCCGGTGCCCCGGCAGTAAATTATCAGATTGTTACCTTGTCTGTTGTGTTTGTCTCGGATTGACTTGGTTAGGCGTTTCCGATCCTCGCCTTTGCACACGTTGTGCAGTATTGTAAGCCTGTCTGGCAGAGGGGAGCGCCTTTGCCAAGGGGGAAGGTCGAACAGAGGAGGGACTCTGCTGGCTTCTGATGTGCGGTTGGCAAGCCTGCGGATGCAGGTGTCCCTACGACGCGTTTGAGGGGGGTATGGGAGGGGGACGCTGTTTTCTACTCTGTTCGTCCAGGGCTGGCCCAGCCTCTGTATGACCGGGGATGATGAGGGGAGGAGTAATAATCGGGTGGCTGCTTGCGTTGCGATCTTTTTGAGGCGGATCTGCATCGGTGGGATCGCTGTTAGTTGGTGTAGCGGTTCCAGCGGGGTGCTCCGGAAGGCCCCCGTTGTGAGTAGATTCTTTAACTTATAAAATAGTATGAACGTGCAAGTTCCCACGTCCCTCAGTTACACCTGGGACCTCGCATTGCATGTGCGCATCGCCTTGATCTCTGAGAGGCAGCACTCCATTTCGTGTATCATCGAATTGATGGTATACGAGATGGTATGCTGTCAAGTAAGGGCCTACGCTCCAAACTCAATCGCCGAGTTAGCTTTTCCGTGAGTACGTGACACAGGCCGGACACTCAGCGCCCTAAAGGCGACGCGGTGACAAGTTCGGTGGATCCTAAGATCCCACACCCCTGCGCTCAACCGTGAAGAACATCCCACGCACAGGCATCCAGGTACATATTTCCGGAATTGCCGTACCACATCACAATGCAGTACTTCCTCGCTGGCAAGGAAGATTCGCTTCTCGCCCATAGTCATCCTTGATCATAGGCATTGCTGCATATCAGCATTTGAGGAGCAGCAAGGAGTACGGACCCGAAAAAAAACAAGCTGTTTTCAATTTCAGCGAGGCCACTACGAGCCAGCGCTGAGGCTTGAATCCTCAACGTTGCACCAACTGATCTCTCCAGCAAGCCAAGAAGGTGGATCCCAGTAGGTGGTGAAGATGCAAGGACGCCTGGCGAAGGGAAGAGCCGACAAGAGAATCATTCAGTTCAGGACGGTGCTTCAGTCAAAGTGGATCCGATTTGGACAGGGTCGGAGGTACAACTTGGTGTCATCCCCCACCACCCCCAACCGTGACCAACGTAACCGTCAATATCAGCGTTTTATCTTTATCTGTTCGCACGACGAAGCACTGGGAGGGGGTAATGGGAGTGGTGTCGACACTATACCTTTCGTACCCCAAGACTTGTACCCATTAATGATGCATGGGGTGTAGAAATGGTTCACTACGGGTGTGAGCGTGGTCCATCAAGCTTCAAGTGTCAAACCTTAAAGATGCAGGAACTATGGGTTAAAACGTTAGTTAAAAAAACAGAAAGGCTGCATGACCTGCATGAAGTGAAGCTGAGCTTGGGATTGCGGGACCACTTGAACATCATGACTGAAACCTAGCTGACAATACATCAAGGTTATATGATTTCGATCGTGCATTCCAGAAATAGTGTTTGTGAAGATGTTATTGTTGTTGTTCACCGACCAGTGTCACACCCCCCTCTCCTCCGCAAACAATGCGCGCTTTGGCGATGAGATCAATAGATCGGTGTACTGAATGTGTTGTGAGGAAAAAAGGCCAACCAGCCAACTCCCGCCAACCTCGTGGGAAATTACCGAGTGTTTTATATCCTCCGGGACAGTGTTTCTATTTTAGCTAAGCGGAAGCACATGGCGCGCAATTGGCGATAACGTGGATCAACAAGAAGCGTGATGATGATGCATCGGTGTATGATGTATGATGTATGATGGTGATGATAATGATGCATAATGATGACGGAGATCGTGCGCTCGTCCGTTCAAACCAATGAATCGATGAAACAGACCCACTTTTTTCTTTCTCTGCTGTGTGTCGGTGGTAGGACGTTGTTTTGGGGCATTGTCCCGTGCGCACATACCGTACATCTACACTGTGTTATACAGTATGACGTCACGACGCTAGTTTAATCATAAAAGGGTAGGCGTTGGGGAGTTTTCAAGGATTAATCACACGGCTAAGCTAGTCCTCTCGGCCTCTGAATGAGCGATGTCGGATGTCGGTGTGTCCGGTTCATGACAAACCCCGAGCGAGCAACCGAG